>CATIWR010153643.1:0-76164 GCA_949677035.1 Omphalea diandra
TATATATATATATATATATATATATATATATCATAACAATCTAGTGATTTAGTCACGTAGACAAATTCAACGTTTAAAAAGTTTAAATGATTGATGTGACAAATTATTATTATTTATGAAAGTGATGTTTTAAACAAAGAGCACAAACTTTTGTTTTCTATGCTTTTGGTTTCTTTCTCTTTAATATATATATAAAAAATTTAAATTACAATAGAGTTTAACTAGTGTCCTATCCTTGAATTTGACATTTTCTTATAGAAGTGATAATTTATAATTTGACTTGCAATTGAAGGAGATCCAAAATGACCATCCCGAGATTCACTCGATTTTAATTTGACTTAATATGATTTATGATTAGTAAAATTGATTTAATTTTAATTTGATATAGATCGATTTGAATTACCTAGTTTATATTATTTAAAATAATATTTTTAATCTTTAAAAATTAGATTAGTTTATATTATTTAAAATAATATTTAATTTGAATTTTTTATTCTTTAACTCTTTAATCTAATCTTACTCGCATCTCAAAATGACTCGATTTATAATTCAAAATGACTTAATCAAAATCTATTTGAAAAAGCCAAAAACTCAAAATTAATTGAATTTGAAATAATTCACCCCGAATGACTCAACCTATTTGTTATGAGCTATTTGTAAGAATTTTTTGGATTTAGTGCATAAATTTAGAACACCAATATTAACAATTAAGCGGAAACGAATTGCGTATCTGTTTGCGTGTTAGATCTCAAATTGTTTTGCGTCATAATTACGATCACTGAAAATTGAACACTGGAATAATAGGTCAGAAGGGTTGAAAACGAAAGGTAAGTCTTGCTCTTTTTGATCTTCTCACAATACGATTACAATGAGCGTACTAACTAGAGTTATCAATATACAGGCAGGAGAGTAAATCTAGTCTATTTATAACAAATTTTAATATGCCCACCCATCACAGATCCATGTTAAAATATGTCTACGCCGACCGTCTTCCATATCGGGCCACAAAAAGTGTCATAAGCTCATAACTCAATTGATCAGTATTTCAATTGAATTTACCCACTAATCAATAAATCATATTATTCAGTATGTTTTATAAATAATTAAAACAAACCCATAATTAATATTAGCCTACACAAAAATTTCAACACTATTTTTCTTGTAGTGGATTTTTTTCCCCTTTGTTTTTACAAAACTTGATACCACTTATATTGAAGAAATTTATATTAAATACACATTAATTATTCGAATAATTATATTTATATTAAATAAGAGTAAGGTAAGATATAATGATAAATTCATTTGAATTTAAAATTTTCAGCTTCTAATATAAGTTATGAATTATATATATATTATTTTTAAAATTTTAATATAATTAAAATTAATTTAAAATAAAAAATAGTGATTTTAACATAATATAAATTTTATATTAAAATTAAAATTTAAAATTATAATACACTAATAAATGTGTGAAATTAACACTAGTTGTAACTAAACCAGATTGAGGGCAAAATAAGGCGTTTAAAAAAAAAAAAGAAGAATCCAGAAACAAGAAATGCAAATATTCCACAAGACAAAACCCACTGAGGCACGCAGCATCTCTTTCTCCACAATTATATTGTTAAAAATACATCATGTTTCACACGTGTCGGTGCCATTCCTTTTTCTCACCCAACCACCAAACCATTAGCTCAACTGCACTTCGAGACCTCAATTCCTCCCAAAAAAAAAAAAAAAAACCAACGAACACCATTTGATCAAATAAATAAATCACAATTATTGATATGGATTCTTAAATTTACCTCAAATAAAAATGACTTAAACCAAATCTATATATGATTTTTTAGTGAAAAGCAATATATTGATTTTATTTCGATCTGATTTGATTTTTTTAGTTGTGTTTAATTATTTACTTCTCGATAATCATTTTGAGCTTTCCAATAGTGTTTCTCTTCTTTTATAGTTAGTTTGAAATTACTGTTAGTTCATCAATAGTAACTCTTTTTTTCTTTTTTTATTATTTATTGTTTTTAATAAATTTAAATTTTCATTTTATTGATGGATTTGTCTCACTTTTTTTTTCTTATTATGTGGAGTTTTTTTTATTTTTATTTGTAGATAATTTATTATTTTTTATGGATGTCTTTTTTTTTTTTTTCTTTTTGTGAATATTTTCTTCGTTTATGAGGATATTGCTTTACATTTTATAAATAAAAAAGGGTATCTATTAGGTTTGAAATGCTATTAATTTACTTTGTGAAATAATTATGATTTTTCAATAATCTACAATATTTTTGTTGAAGAGTTTTATTGAGAATAATGCTATGACATCAAAATAATTTAAAGTCCTGTGAAAAAGATCTAAATAGTGAATTCAATTATTCAAATTATTGAGTTATATTTAATCATAATTTTTTAATATTAATATTTTAGATTGTAAATGCCGTATAGCTATTAAATTGAATAAATAATATTATTTTATGAAAATAAAAATTATCTAATTTGATTAAAAATAGTTCAAATCAAAATTTTGATTTGGTTAAAATTACCACAAACACTTTGAAGAATATCTTAATTATATTAAAAAATAATTTTATTGATTTTTATTAGGTGTCGAGTAATTATATTTTTTTATTGTTTTTAGGTCATTCCATTATTTTTTAAAATTTTACTATAATTAAAATTAATTTAAAATAAAATAATAGTTTTAATAATATACGTTTTATATCAAAAATTATTTTTCAAATAGAAAAAAAGTTATTACATAGTCAATTAATATATAAGAATCTATATTAAAATTATAATAAAAAATTTATGATTACAGTATGTACATTGACTAGTTCTAGCACATACATTTTTTTTTTTTTTTTATGAATTATGATATGAATTGTTTGATATATTTAAAAATAACTCTAAACCAGGGCAGCATGTTGACTTGAATGGATAAGATTTGATTGGTTTGTACGCAAATAAAACAATTTAATTTTGTCTGAATATATCTCAAATCAAAATATAGATTCAATGTAAAATGATAGTAAGATATGAATAAAGGCCATATATAAATAATCTCACACTCAATAAACATGAAACAATACAGCTTAAAAAAAAAGTTATGATTTGCACCAAATTCTTATTTGATATATAAATTTTAATTTTTAGGAATTCATTAACTTATTCAGAAAAAATCTAATGTTATAATTAGAGATTGCATACTCTCTTTCGAATTCAATATTAATTTAACAATAATCCAACATTATATTCATATCTCTGTTGTGTCAATTTATAAAAAATGAATCAGAAAAATTATTATATTTATATTTATCTTATTTATTTAATTTCTTCACGTCAATCAATTTTTTTTTTACCGCAATTACCGTGACAATAAATACAAACTAGCAATATTTCTTGAAATCAGAAGTGTTGAAAATGAAAAATTTTTGTGAGTTGTTGTGTAGTTAGTGCTACCAATGTGATTGCGACAACATAGAAAATGGAAATTTTTTTTTTTGATGACACAGGCTATTGTTTGTTAATTACAGATATAAAGACATTTATGATTGATTAGTACAATACGATAAACTATCAGTCTGTATATTAGAAAAAGATCCAATCAGTGCAAGGCCTTTGGCCAAAGAATTTTTGTTATTATCAAAGGCAAATGATTAAGCTCTTGATTCTGCTATACAATTTGGTAGACTGCTTAAAATCAGAATCCTTTAAATCCAAAAATTATCTTGACTATATGATTTTGAGTTGTGTACTGGAGAAGTAGTAGAAATTACAGAATTGGAGTTGACCAAGAAAAAAACGCTTCTTTTAGTGTTTCGTTATCTGCTTGGTCTTCTCTGCTTTGCTTCATACTTGGCCTTGCGTTTACGTATATGCTTTAATAAACTATGA
This sequence comes from Omphalea diandra, assembly GCA_949677035.1. Classification (NCBI taxonomy): domain Eukaryota; kingdom Viridiplantae; phylum Streptophyta; class Magnoliopsida; order Malpighiales; family Euphorbiaceae; genus Omphalea; species Omphalea diandra. Next base: position 3,901 of record CATIWR010153643.1, read on the forward strand.
TTCCTTCCATTTTCAGTTCAAAGTTGTTATCTTTCGTATTCAGCTAATAAAACCCAGTTGGTATTTCCATCTTATCGGCCTGTTTTTGTGTTTTATTGCCATCAAAGTTCTACAGGTAAGTTTTATGGTATTTGCAGAAAGAAACATTTACGTTTTGAATTGAATAAGATGTTTTGAATTGGTCATTTTTTTACGGCCGCCTTTGCAAAATTGTCTTGGTCTTTGTTTCATATAAATTATTAGATTTCGATTTTTCTTGGTCCACTCAGAAACTTCACTGTAATAATCTTTACCTTCTTGAATTGAAAGATTTAAATAGCAAAAACCAGAGCTAATTTTTATTATAAACTTCAAGATCCTTTGCATATTTTCAATCATTTCCTTTTTATTGCAAGTTTCAGTTTTTTCTTCTCGATTATTCAAATCTTGAACAGTTGTTTGGCTGATGGGGGGAACTAGCTCAAAAGGGTCTGGTAGGAGACATATTTCATCTTATGGTTCGGCAAATTCATCATCATCATGGAGCAATTATGGGTATCCTCAAGCATCATCACAACCATATCCATGTTCTCATCAAGATCCGTATCACGCCCCTCAGCATCCGCAGGCATCTGCTTTTTCTTATAGTTATGAACCAGAAAGGCCTCAGAAGAGGTTGGATAGGAAGTACTCCAGGATTGCTGATGATTACAAGACCTTGGATCAGGTTGGACATAATTCTTGAGTAAATTTATGATTTGCTTCTGTTTTCCATGATTTGAGTTTTTTATATTAGTCTGTATGCAATTAGACTTAAGAGCTCTAATAAATGGAAGACCAAGGGTGTGGGATTTATATCAAAGGTCTAGGTGAATTCTACAGCGGCATGGTTCATTGTATAAAATTTTAAATTATTTGTGTAATTATTAATTACTTATGATAATTTGGTCGAAAATAAAAATCATCCAAAATGATAAATTATTATATACACTAATAAAATTATTATCTAAATCTTGAAAATTATACTAATTACAATATCATAATACAATACCGCATGAGGTATTGTAATGTTCACCGTTTCTTGGGATTAGACAGTTGCAAGAAGGGTAATTACCATTACTAGCTCGTAAGAGGGGCAGTGAGCGCGGAGATAATTCGAACTTTAATGGAAATTTTCGTTTTATGAGCATGATTATAGATGTTTACTGTGTTGACTTGGAAATCTTGGATGCTAAGCATAACTATGTGACCTTTTATTGGGTGAATTGTCTGATTGGATTGTTTGTGACAAAAGAATAAGTCAACCCTTGGTGACTCATTTAGCTGCCAAAAATGGCTTTGGGAGATATGTAAGTTGAAGGGAGTGAAAGCTAATGAAATTTCTAACTTTTTTGAGAGTTGAGAAGTTGCTAATGGCTCCCAGACCTTGAATGGGAATTTATGACTCTTTCTTTTTTATCAGTCTCGAGGATGTCATTGAAAAGTATGTAAACTTTTGGGTCTGACATGACTACGTTGAAACGTAACTAAAAATTAAAATTATTATTCACACGTATAGAAGTATGGATGGCTGTAGAATGTGAATACATTCGCTAAGGTTTCTTTTTCTTTTGGTGCAAAAATTGCAATTAAAATATGAGATCTAATTTTGTGGTTGAAGTGGTGTTTTTATGATTTCTGATGATTAAGTTGACTGACAGCGATATCATGTTAGGTTCCATTTATATTGATGAGGATTTGAAATGAATGGGCATTAACTGTTATTTTTAATGCAAATTCGTATCCACCTACATTTCCAATGCATAATATTTTAAAAATATTGTTTGCGGGAGCCTTTAGATGAAGGTATCTCTTATTAACATTTCCAACTTTAGGAGATCAGGAGCTTAGAAAGAATTAACTCAATAACTTTAAATCTTGAGGATTTCCTGCTTCAGCTTCATCAAATATATGGTGAACTGATTATTAAATCCAAATCTATGATATCTCTTTTTGCTTTATTAAATTTTATGCACTTCTGGTTCTCTCTGCACCTTCTTTAGTGTTTTTTTTTTTTTGCTTATTTTGATTATTGAGAATTTCCTATTGCTTTATTGTAAAAGTTTGCTGATGACAAAGTGTCTCTGTGTTGTATAGTTTAAGTTTGAACTTGTGATAGTAATGATGGAGATCATTGACTACAGGTTACTGCAGCTCTTGCTCAATCTGGCCTAGAGTCTTCTAATCTCATTGTTGGCATTGATTTCACAAAAAGCAATGAGTGGACAGGCTCAAGATCTTTCAATCGGAGAAGCTTACATCACATTGGCAATGGGCAAAATCCTTATGAACAGGCAATATCAATCATTGGCAGGACTTTATCTGCATTTGATGAAGACAACTTAATTCCCTGTTTTGGATTTGGAGATGGTAGGTTCTTCTGGAGCATTCTCTTCGCTGTTCCATGTGGAATTGATATTTGGAACATAGAGATCTTATTTATCTCTTGTATTTTGCAGCATTGACACATGATCAAGATGTTTTCAGTTTCCATGAAAATGAAAGATTCTGCAATGGATTTGAGGAAGTGCTGATGCGGTACAGAGAAATTGTTCCCCACCTTCGACTTGCGGGTATGGCTTCTATTTATTCCATTAGTTTATTTTATTTATGTCATAGCACTATTAATTTCTACCCCCTAGTTCTAAGGCATGTCATTTATGTTCTGTATGACAGGACCGACTTCTTTTGCGCCCCTTATTGAGATGGCCATTACTATTGTTGAGCAAAGTGGTGGGCAATACCATGTTCTGGTGATAATTGCTGATGGACAGGTAATTCACGATTAAGTTGGAGCTTTTCTTTAGTATAAATCAGGACTCAGGGTCTTATAGTTGTAATTAGTTACCTATATTATAGATGGTTCTAGGAGTTATGGTAGATGAAGTATTGCATGATGTCTTCATTCCCAGTCAGTAAGTTTGTATTCCTTACTGGAGAGAATAGGGTGCTTTCAATAACTCACAAAGAAATCATTTCCATGGTTGTAAACACTAGACAAGCCTTGTTCCTGAAACCCCGCTAACATAATAGAATCAAAATTGAAAATGTGCTGCAGAAGTATTGATATCATGATATGTAATAATGTTCAAAGGAATAAAAGGAGACTAGAAATAGATAAGTTTTCTAAAGCAGAATGTCTCTTTTCTCTTGTGGAAGGACTGCTTCTTGACAACCCAACTCAACTGAACCTTCTCTATCTCCAACTCTAAATTAGTTGAAGAAATGGTAACTCTTGGAAGTGGAAAATGCTGGTTGTCAATTGTTACATGAAGCTGCTGTTATTTGGAATTGTCTAGTGATTGTCGCTGGTAGTGCAATGCAAAACATACAATGCGCAGCATTTTTACTTAGCATTCAGTTTGAGCAGTTGAAAATTCCTGCTTCTGCCCTCTCATGTCAAATCAGATACCCTATTTTTCATGATAGACAATTCTTTTAAGCCGTTGGCTTGTTGAACATTATATTCTATTACCTGACAGAAACCGCTTATCATGATAGGTGACGAGGAGTGTTGATACACAGCATGGTCAGTTCAGTCCACAGGAGAAGAAGACAATTGATGCTATCGTAAGAGCAAGGTAACCAAGAAAAATTGAAAGGAAAAAAAATTGAAACATTGAAACGAGAGTAAAAGCAAGATTGATACTATATTTTCAAAATCTAGTTGCTTGGATTTCCTGTCCACTTATATGCTTGTCTCATTGCAGTGATTACCCTTTGTCAATAATCTTAGTTGGGGTTGGTGATGGGCCTTGGGACATGATGAGAGAATTTGATGATAATATCCCTGCTCGAGCCTTCGATAACTTCCAGGTAAGCAGCTGTTCTATCTTGTCCTTGAAGTATCAGCTGTTCTATGTTGTCCTTGAAGTGTTTTAAGTTCCTATATGCTCTCACCTTCAAATATACTTAATTGAAACAGCTGTTTTTTTTCCCCCTTAGTTTGTGAATTTCCCAGAAATAATGATGAAAAATGTCAACCAATCCAGAAAAGAGACAGAGTTTGCTCTTGCGTCATTGATGGAAATACCTGCTCAGTACAAAGCAACTATTGAGCTTGGCATATTGGGGTGATTATAAAGTTCTATAATGTGGAGAATTTGCTTATTGAACCTTTTGGTGTCTTATAAAAAGTTTATAACTTAATTTGCTTTGTTTCCATTGGTAAAGCAGTCAGCGGACAGGGAAAGCTCCAGAAAGGGTTCCTTTGCCCCCACCTCTTCATGGAGCACCTTCTTTCAGCAACAGCTTAAAACCTTCCCGCTCAAGCAGCTTTCAGCAACGGGTGCCTTCATATTCTGGATATGATAAATCTATACCTTCTTTTTCTGGACATGATACATCACTACCTTCTTATTCTGGATATGACTCTCCAGTGGCTGGATATGATACGCCGGTCAACACAGCTCCACATTCAAGTTCTACTTATGATAATCAGGTAAAAAATTGTTGCTCAAAAGAAATAGTCCATTTAAATTCATCAGTAATTTGTTTTGTCTTGTTCTTTTAAAACTGCCTCTCTCTTGGTGCATCAACAAACATTTCACTCTTGATGGCACAGTTGATCCCAACATTATCACCTGCACCACCTCTATTGTAATTTGATCTTTAAAGAATATTAACCCTACCTATTTTGGCACTCTTGACAGATTTGCCCCATTTGTCTTAGTAGTCGGAAGGATATGGCTTTTGGTTGTGGGCATCAGGTAAACCATTTTCTATATTTCTGTTTTGCAAATGGTGTCAAGTTCATGACAAAAATCTGACGCTGACACCTGTCTTTTGCAGACTTGTTGTGAGTGTGGAGAAGACCTCCAGTTATGCCCCATTTGTCGAAGCCCTATACAGACTAGAATCAAGCTCTATTAAGTAGCTTCAATGTGCATCTCTGAGGTGTTGTCTCTGCTTCCTGTGAGTTTGGCTCAGTGAAAGCTGATTCAAATGCATTTTCCCAAGGCAGGGACAGGTTAGCTATTTGGATATTATCCTTTTCACATTATTTTCTTGTTCTTTCAAAGGAAGAAAAAGTAATTCCTGCATGAGCTTCACTGAAGAGGAAACAGTATTGGGATGTGCAGGAATGGCTCATGTCCTTGGTAGGTGTACTTCTTGGCATGAGACATTAGAATCAAGCTGTAGAGTGGGTGTACAACACCTGTTAGCCTGGTAAATATTCACAAGAAGTTTTGTGCTACCATGTCACACAAATCAATGCTAATTCTTCCTCATCTAAGCTTCAGTTTGCTATGTGATTTCGTTGAAAGCTAGCTGTTGAAGGGCTCTTTAGATTGTGAGTTTGGGTTTTAGAGCAGATAGATGAACAAGGACTTGGTCGACATTTATGATTTTGTTTTTGTTTGTTTTTTTTAATTATTTTTATCTAGCCATGTGTCTTAGGTATACTTTTTCTTTTTCTTTTTTTTCCATGGGATTGGTAAAAGTTGGAATGTAATCGTAAAGCATGGTTGAGTTGTAATGGTTTTGATGTATGTGATATAATTAGTCTTAACGCGGTGGGGAAAATAAGATATATGTAGACGATACTTAAGTGGGGGTTAATGTACATAAAAAAGCTGTTTTGGCAGAAGCAGTATGGAGGGAATCCAATTTGAACTTAGCTCCAAAGTGCTTTTCTTGTCTATTTTATATGTCTTACTCGTGGGGTGATGTTTTGATTGTGTATATCTTAGAAAAACAAACAGATAAAAGGATGCAACCTCGCAGATGAGATGCCAAAAGGAAACACTCATTTCATTATGACCATCGAATACTTCTATAGAGAAATTGAAGTCTCAATAAATACAAAGGCAGATGATTCTAAATGCCTGTAATGCTTTTTCTTTAAGCAGTAGGGCAGGCTAAAAAGAATTAATCTAGACATTTTCTCACCAATAACTTGAACTTCTTTATAAAATATTTAGACTCAGTATCTATCGAGGCAGCACAAGGGGAGAAATGTCTGGAGGTGATTATCAGATCATTCTGGCTATCCAGGTTTTATCAGCCTTACCACCATTGACATATCCACATAGCAATGAAGGCAATGGAGATGCCTGAATCAACCCAACCCAACAAAATCTAGAGCTTAAACAGGCAGCAATTGCAAGTTCTTTCTCAGGTCTTTTCCCAAGACATGTGAGAAGTAATACATCAAATTTGCTTGAAATGATGCATATCTTTAATCTGATTCAGGCACTGAAACATTGAATTTTCTGGTCAATAATGGTAGTAACCTGAACCTCTTCCTGGTTCTGACTCGGGCACCATAACCTTAGATAGCAAAAGACCCTGCAGGCTCCTTCCTTCTGGCTCCTGAAGGAACTTATTGTCTTCAATATAGGACTGAATCTCTATAATTACTGGTTTCAGCTCTGAATCTTCACGTTCTCTCAATGCCTTTAGGAAGTCCTTATAGATGACATTCAGCATTTTTCGAAACTGAGATTTGTATCTCCTGAAGAGAGCAAATCCTGCAGTCTGATGGAAACCATATAGATTCTTTTCAGCTATGGGCGTTTTTCAAAAATAATTATACTAACTACATCAAGGATCTGTATCAACTTACTTGCAGGAAAACCTTTAATGCAACAGCAGTATATATATTGGCAGGGAGAGCATTTAAGAACCTTGCAAGCCATGCCCAACCTTCTTTCAGATCATGAGTGTTCTGGGCACCCTGGACTTCTGTCTGCCAAAACAAGCATATTATTATTCAGCTGCATAATAGACTAGTTAATCACAACTACTAAAGGGAATTAAGCTATCAATGTAACAATAAATACTAGCTATCACACAACCAACATGAAAGGACTGAAGCACTTCTTGAAGATAACAAAGCTAGCTGCAAACCTGAATCAGAGCCCCATACAGTTTCATGTAAGATTCCAATCGTTTCAAATAATCTGTAGTACTTTCAATCTTGCCATCATACTCCTGATATCCAATGGTTTTGTAGTACACATCTTTGGATTCAAATGCTGACTGAAGGTTAAGACAATAATAATAAATTCAGGACAAATGCATGCAGCAGCAACAAAAACAGCCAGACTGCCACAAGCAAACTCTATGGATAGATCGGAGGAGCATGAAATTGAACACCCTTTTTTCCCTTTAAGTTGAATTTCTTTGGGAATGGTAAGTGGGAACAGAATAGTAAATCAACTATGTGCCGTCATCGGTACTAGCCAGATAGCTTCACACATTTTTCTAGCTCTATGTTTAACTAACCAACGAATACTGAAATCATGGTGAGAGCCAAGCACAACCATATGATAGCCAAATCTAAACCGCATTGTCACTAAACATGGTTAAAAAACAATAATACCAATACAGATTTCAGCGAATTTCAAAGTCAGTCACCTTTGAGTATACTATATGCTTTGGCACAGTATATATGCAAGCTTTATGGAACTCAGCCAGAAGAAAATCCATTGCTTGTGGGACCTGGTTCACAAAGTATCCGCATATGTTAGAAACAGAAGATTCCCAAGAATTAAGGCATATCTGCTGTATGAAATATGAATAGAAAACTGTCGACCCTCCCAATTTCCTAAACTTCTACCCTAAACACACACATGAAAAGCCCTCAACTGACAACTTGGGCAATGTCTTGTCATTCCAGAATCAACACTGTAAAGTTACCTGAGGAAGGAAAAGAATTATGTAGATGGACCAATAAATGGACTGGTTCCTTTTCCAACCCAACAGAACTTTCACTCCACTATAGGCCTTGAGCAAAGACATCAAGGATAAATCAACCAATAAATCTATAATCTCCAACACTGTGGCTTCCACCCATCGTCCCCTTCCCCAAACAAGTCCAACACACATACGTCCAACAGAAAAAATAAAAGGGAGAAAAGCTGCTATGGGAACAAAGTTTTTACCTGTGAGGTAACAAGAACAATCACATGACCACATGCAAAAGCAGCATTATCAGGACTTTCACAATGGGAAACCACCTGTACATGTCAAACTTGAAAAAGTCAGTGTATCCTCGAGTTCCATTATCCAGTGAGAATATAAGTTATAAATCTGAAAATTACCGACAGGATTAACAACAATATGATGGCATAGAGCCATTAAATGGAAGAAAATCATCTCTTTTAACTCTCCACACACACACACACACAAACACACACACACACACATACACACATATTTTAATAAGTGCAAGAACTGTATTCTTCACCTTTCATTTGTGATATACAGATATTTCATTGTTCAGATTTATTTAAAACAATTTTTTCATCTACACTTTCCATTATTTGAGTATGTGCATTGACATAGTAGAAAGCATTCAAGACAAGTTGCATGGACAAATCCAAGTGTTCTTATGTCTCTATTATCCCAATTAATCATATTATTGATATCAAATAATGGTGAAAACAAAGCAATTTTCTGGACTGATCAAGATTACCTTCTTCGCAAATGCTGCAATGCTGATGGATTGAGGGCATGAAGGATTGTTGAAAATCTTAATAAGTTCACTTGATTTTGCTCTGAAAGGTGAAATGATAAAAACTAATGATATTGACAAGTTCAAAACCATACGTATTGAATTGAACAAGTATGAGGATTCCGACCAAAATGCAAATTAAATGATCCAGTTAGAACTCAGAAGACCAAACTGGCCAAAGCCTGACTGATATACCAATGTAAAAGGGCAGCCCAGCAGCATTGCACAGCCAGTTGGGAACAAGTCATATGCAAGAAAAATAAAATATACGAGGCATTACTTGCTTGTTTATGACCAAATTGACTAAATTTTGGGGCATCTACATCGCAAGACAGCATCATAAGTTAAATAGTTATAAATCTGGACAGCACACAAAATAAAACTCAGGAAAATAAAGTTTTATAAGTATGCAATAAAATCTACATTCAAACAAGAAAATTTCTTTATACAAGGGTCAGCTAGGACAATATACCCCATGCCCCTAGAGGTCCACCATTATACTAGAAAAATAAGGACATCCAACTTGCCTAACATTCTCTTCTGTCCCCCTTATTTGTCTTATCAATCTAGCAATATGCTTCTCATGGCTGCTGAAATCCTAACCAAAAAACACACCATAAAGTAAGATATCGCAGTGGAGTAGCCACAATCAAAAGCATTATTTTTAAATAAAGACAACAGAAATGAGCTTTCAACACTTAACATCACAAATACTAGTTATACCATGTTGGAACTTAATCTCAGAGACTGTTTTTCATCATCTAACAGTCTCAGATTCTGTAGTCTTCCCTGCTCTACATTAAGAGCACTTACAGCAGCCCTCAGAATGCCATCTGTCACAAAATGGCCAATAGGAACCTCAGCAGAGGACTAAATGTCAAAAGAACAAGTGAGGATGATATATAAACAAACCTTCAGGCAAAAATAAGAAAGGACAAAACTACAGACTACAGCCAAGTAAAAAACTATGAGTGAGATCAGTCAATGTGAAAAAAGCAGACAGAAATGGCCCATATGAAAGATACATCAGTCAGTCATCCTGCAACCAATAACACAAAATGTCTAAATGATAGAAGGTCCACAAAAGCAAGGAAGAATAGATTGAAATTGATGTATGGAAGAGGATAAAACAGAATTCTTGTTGCTGATTTCAAAATTACAGGCGTTCCTCAAAAGCAGAATTGAATCAGATGAAATCAGGAAGGTACGAGATCAGATTGTGAGGTATCAGATATCCCTTTGCCCACCAGCAATATCATTTTCTAATATTGAGATTTAGGTTCAACGTGAAAAAGCAAACTCAAAAGATCATATATCAGCAATGACCAAGAACATAATGAAAGATAAATGAAGAAGTTCTAAAATAGAATAGGGAGAGCACATAGATTTAATTATTATAAGAAAAATATTCTTATGAAAAATTAGATATAGACCAAAAGCATGGTAATGTAAGATTCAAATTTGAAAGCATTGATGATATCATAGACTCAAAACAAATAATAAATTTTTGTGTGAAGCGAATATAGAATCCTGAATACCAGTTGATTTTGATCTATTGGCTCCATTAGATCCAGATCCCTGAGGTGAAAGACTCTGATTTTCTGAACTGACATTAATTTGTTGTCCATTAACATCCCCTTGTGAGACTACAGCAGCTATCCTTTTTGAGGATTCAGCAGCTTCCTTTTTGGCAGCTTCCTCTTCAGCAGCCTCCTTTGCAGCTTTCCTCTCTGCTTCTAAAGCAGCAATTTTGGCTTCCTCGGCTTTACGTTTAGCCTGAATCCAAAATTTTGATTATTGCATGTTCCACTGACAAATAGAATCTGCTACAAACTCCTGACATATATATCAGGAGGATATTACAAGAAAATTAGTCGCTGGTGAAAGGAAGCGAATTTGGTTCCCTATCAATTAAGACATTGTTGATGAATTCCCAAAACATGCAAGAGAGATGTTTCTCTGGCAATAATGCAGGGCAAAAAAACTTCTGAACAAAACATGAATACTCATTAGAGTGCATTAGAATCAAATTAAGAACATGTATTCTAAAGTTCATTCAAGCAGGATTCACTCAAAATGCAAGTCCAGAGAAAGGGAACTTCAGAAGCTAATTATAAGCAATTATCAGAAGCCCAGAGATCAGCAGAGAATCATATAAATATACATCAAATAGCATGACAACTGCACGCTTAAAAATACAATATTTGGGAAGACACCAGCAAAGTATCAATTAGCTAAACTGCCAAGTCAACAAACCTCCACTTCTGCTCTAGCTCTCTCTTGGCGTAGTCTTTCCTCTTGCAAAGCCTTTTCCTTTCTCTTAGCCTCTTCATGAGCTGCATCGTTTCTCATTCGCCTTTCTTCTATTTGTGATTTGAGTTCATGATCCCGCTGGACAGCAGTTAAGTGGTTATCTAGTGCTTCTGCACTACAGCATTATTAGAAAATGTCATTATCTGTTTCAAGTTTTCTTAACAGCCCAAATAGTGTGCATGTACCTAACCCAAGCCATTGGTGTGCTGTTCTTTTTAACAGATACAAAGCACATCTGGTGGGATACACATGCCAACATTTCTGTTAACAAGCTAAAAATCTCATCATTCACAACAGTGACTTCCTTTTCACAAACTCATGGAATTGGATAACAATTCTTTCTAAATTACCTAAAATTTGACTCCAATATAAGTCAATAATTACAGTTACCCAAATCAATGCTTGCTATCATGCTAACTAACACCTCAATGCTATACAAGCAATTAGTTATCATATTTTTCAGAGAAAGATCACCATAAATTTTGGAAAGCAGGAAAATTGCATGTATTGTTCCAAAGAATAGGTGTTAGCAACTAATCATTTGCATTATATGCCAATCACAAAGCCTATAAAGACTTCATCCGTAACAGGAACCCTTCAATGATAGGCCAAACAAAAGAGTAAAAGGCTAGAAACAGCAAAATTGGAACTAAAAAATGTATTTTTGGAGTTTATTGTGTTGAGAAATGAAGAAAAAAAAAAATGCAATCTCACATTTTCCGTTGATATTGAGTATCAAATTTGCGTTCTGATTCCCTTCTTGCCTCTAGATACTTGCGAACACATGAGGATGCAGAATCAGACTTTTGACCTTCTTTAATCAACTCCATCTCTAATATTGAGATTTGGTTCCTGATCTCCTCCTGTCAGTCAAGAAATCTATCACTGTTATCCATGCATACAAACCAAGAAAGCCTTGTCAAATCTTATTAACAAAGAAATCCCTTTCTCTCTTAAATTTATCAACGTGAAATGCAAAGCTCATCATTGCTTGTCTCAAAAATAAAAATAAGAAAATCATTACCTTAACTCCAAGCTGATGCTCCTGGCTTATCTCGCACAGGGCACCTTCTACTAACCCAACGTGATCCATTAAATAGGGTTGGCCATCAACAACTAACTCATAATCAGAATCATCACTCTCACTGAAACACACAAAGACAAACGAATACTTTTGTTAGATAAACAATTTCACACAACCACAAGCACAAAAGAATTAACAGCACTACTTCACCTCACATAAATATCATCACAATTGAATCGTTTTGCCACCACCAAACTAGCACCATAACCACTATCCTCCTCCTCTTCCTCCTCCATCTCATCATCAGAAACACGCATTACGAATGCAATTGAAGAGCCCTTCTCCAGACTCTTCGTACTCGACAACCCACTAAATCAAAACACAAAAAGTACAAAAAAAAAAAAAATATCACAAAAACTAAAATAAAATTCCAAGATAAGTCTTCACGCTCTGTCTACACGAAAACCAACTAAATAAAAAAAAAAAGCACTAACAATACCAAGAAAAGAAAAAATAGAATTAAGACAATTCTCCACACAACGCGCATTGGAAAACCCACTAAAGAAAACACAGAAAGCACTAAACTTCAGCTTATAAAGTAAAAAGAAACTAAGAATTTCAAGAAAATAAGAAATAAATTAAAAAATATATATAGATGAAAATCGGGGTACCAACCGAAGGGGAAGTTGAGAAGATGCATGGAGCTTCTTTTCGAGCGAATTGAGTTGCGACAACAGAGCATCGAAACTCCAATCCGGGTCCGGTTCGGCTGTGATTTCTTCAATTTTTTGTGGACACCGAAGTTCCAATTTAAAAGCTCCCCTGCAAATAAACAATCCATAATAAGATCAAAGTTTCACAGATTACGCAGATGATTAAAAAGGGGAGAGAGAGAGAGAGAAATAGAAGTAATAACATTATTTGCTTAAAAAATTGGAAGATATTAGAATTGAAATTAGAACTGGATCCTGAGAGGTTCATAAATTGGGAAGAAAATTGAAAATTAACGTTCCGGTTCGACCTATTCTGAAAAGGTAACGGATCCGGTACCCGGCCCGACCTCCAATGAAAAATACATGTGTGTTTTAATTATTATTTTCATATTTGAATAATAATAATAATAAAAATAAAATTCAACGATAGAAAAGGATCGTCGTTTGCAAAAATAAAATGCAAAATTTACAATGAAGATATTTTAAAAAAAATGAAATTTTAATATTTCAATCTCTAACCTATCTAATCAAATTCATATCTCAATAAAAAAAAGAAAATAAAATCGAAAACTTTATTATTATTCATATAGCTTTTGAACTATATTAATATTTATTTATTTTCAAGTGACGACATAGTGGGAAAAAGTGGTGTAAATGGCGAAAGTGTTTAGGACTGCAAATGAATTCAGCAAGCTGAATTTCGATTAATTTATGGTTAGTTCATTTATTTAATAAATTTTAAAATTTGGATTAAACTTAATTTATCTATTCATTGAATCGAGTAGAGTCAAATATCATTATATTCATATATAATTCATGTACCTAATAACGATAAATTATAACTAAAATTTATCATAAAATTATAAAATGATAACATTTGTTCTACATTGTTTAGTATATCAAATAATTTCTATTTTTAATCATTTATATAGCTAAATATATAATTTAAGTGTTTATTTTATAATTATAAATTGTAAAATTGAGAATGTATATAATCGAGTTTAAATGAGTTGTTCATGAGTCTAAACGAGTAGAACAAAGTCATAAAAAAACATTACTAATATAATATAATTAATTAAATGAGTTTATAATCGAATGTTTGATTTCAGCAACAACTAGCAATTTATTTTCTTAAGGGGAGAGAGAGAGAGAGCATAATTGTAGAGCATGCAGTTTAAAGGATAGTAATCCAGAAAACCAGGGGAACACTGATTCAAAAGAAATCTTATGAATTTTACCATCTAGATAGATGCTTGAAACCATGTTAACCACCAGAAACAAAGTACTCACAATGTATTTATGACCAGTGATTAGTCCACTATCCTAAGATTTTTCGTTCATTCCATCCCAAGAAAAGTCATTTATCTCTCAAACTCGCATGTCAGATTAAATATTCATGGCCATCTATTCCCCTGCATTTGCTTAAGAAAACGCTATCTAACTTACTTTCTTGAAATAGCAAACCATATTGAGAGGCAAAAATGTCATTAGAGGACTCCAAATCTTTCATTTGGCAAGTGATTTTGCTTTCTATTTTCCTTGAAGCGTTAGTATACATCTCTCAGCTTGGTTATCATAATATGGCTTACATGGGTTCTGCTAAGTATAGGCAATTAGCCACGAACAATGGGAGGTTGCTTTTATTATAGGGCAGTTAATGATATATAGCTGTATAATGCCAAATTAAAGCATTATTTTAGAATTGAAGCCAGTTCATACATTTATGCATATTTAGCAAAGCCTTGATCTAGGTTGACTTCTAAATGGAGCAAATGCTAGGCCTTGGCAAAACTATGCAGCAGTAATGCCCACCACCACTCTAGGCTTGAGAGTCACAAACAATCCATTCTTCATGTTTAGTGTAGTAGGCATTTTTGGAACAGTATTATGAGCTTCAACTACCTTAATAGAATACCTCAACAAGATTGAAGCAGCTACCAGTTTCATCTGCATGTATGCAAATTTCTTCTCCACACATAACGTTGGACTGCCATTAAACACTGCCAATTTGAACTGACTTTTGCTCGCAAACTTTCCATCCTTAATCTACCGTTCTGGTTTGAACTCCAAGCAATCTTTCCCCCATATAGATTCCATTCTAGCCATTGAGAAGATGCAGTAGAGAACTATAGAATCCTTCTTAACTACAGAACCATCAGGAAGCATGTCGTCTTCCACGATTTCTTTCATTTCTGTTGGCACAGATTGATGAAGCCTCATGTATTCAGATAATACTGCTTGGAGATAGATCATGTTCTTCAGTTTTTCCACTGTGAAAACAATGTCATCATTTTCATTTTCACGTTTTCGACAATGCAAAATCTCATTTATCTCACCTAGAATTCTGCTTTTGACTTCTGGGTTGCAGTCTACTAGCCAAAAGAACCATGCCAATGCCACTGAAGTCGTGTGCCTTGCTGCAAAAATGAAGCTTACACTGAACTATCTGAAAGACTTATCTCGGAATTTCAGGTTCTTGCCTTTTTCAGTGTATTCAATGTCCATGAGTCTGGATAAGAGATCAGATTGATCATTTAAGCTACCAAGTTAGATTAACTTTGTTCCTTCTATCCTTCACTGTCTTCTCAGCAAATTTATGTACAATTCCAATTGCCATTCTGAGCCTCTTCTCATATCCTATTCCAAAAAACTTCATTGGTTTCCACACGAAATGTGGGATCAAGGTTCTTAACAAATGACATCTGTAGCTTTTTCAAAAGCTTTTGCAAATGGAACTTCAGGCAAATCCAGGTTCAAACACCCTGGATTGACCCCGAAACCTGCATTGCAAATATTATCAAATGTAAGCAGAATTTCTTGGAGATCAAAACAATACCCTGATTTCACCAGCTTTTTAGTTAGTTTCAACAGTTTCAGGCGCCCAAGTTCTTGTATTGTTCGAAGTGAGTGATCATTAAACCAGCTTGAATGCGTCTCAGTTTTTGCAGTT
Organism: Omphalea diandra; assembly: GCA_949677035.1. Classification (NCBI taxonomy): domain Eukaryota; kingdom Viridiplantae; phylum Streptophyta; class Magnoliopsida; order Malpighiales; family Euphorbiaceae; genus Omphalea; species Omphalea diandra. The sequence continues at coordinate 19,380 of CATIWR010153643.1, forward strand.
CGCCTCAGATCCTTTAATAATTCAGCTTCAGCATTGAAAATACCTTCCCCAAGCAAATCCTTAAAAGATGTCTCTATTGAACTTTCCATTAGGGAAGTTGCTGAAATTTGTCTTAAGCATGTGTCATTGATATAAAGGAACATGGTCGGTAAGACCCCAAACTCAGGCCAAGCATAGGGCCCTTGTTGGTGAGTCTTTCATTTACGCAACTGAAGATAAAGAGTCCTAACAAAGCAAGAGATACATCCAGAAAGATAAGTGGGGATACACCCATTCCATTGGAGGGAAGAAAGTATAGTTTGCCATGATTATCTCAGTTTGCTAGTCATTTAAGCATCTTTGACAATTAATGAAATTAATAAGGTAATTAATGAAAATTTGAGAGCCAAGGACATAAGACAGAAATTACTATCACTTGTTCCTAAATGTGATTCGTCTTATATTAGTTATCATAATGACATTACAAAGAAGACTAGTTATATCTTCTTGTAGGATGAGGATGAGGTGGGTTTCACAAGAAAAAATGAACAGATAACCTTGATAAGTGTTTGAAGAAAGTTAAGTACAATCAAACAAGATATTATTAATTAACCATCCACCGTCATGTGATCAAAACTAATTGTTCATATGCTGTTATTCAAGGAATTGACGCAGAGAGAAAATGAGTGTTGGATTTGTACATGTACCCTACAACTTTTTTAAGAAAAAAAAAATCAATATTTAATTTTCTCTGAGGTCGCTCCATCAGCTTTATAAAAAAAAAAAAAAAAAAATTTATGGTGAAAAAAAAAGGGAAAGAGAAATTAGCAGTAAATTTTATCATCTGTGAAAGGAAAGCATCAGACAAAAAGTTAAATATCAGTCAATCTGACAAAATCTCTCTTTAATCAGAGCAGGTGAACACGAAGCCTCTGTCTTATAGGCTTTTGAAATTAGTAATTTTACCACAAAGCACAATGCTATAACCATGCTACCTAAATTATAATTGAAAATGTTATATGATATATATATATATATATATATATATAGACACACACACACACACACACACACACACATATATATATATATATGTGTGTGTGTGTGTGTGTGTGTATACACATGCATACATATATATATATATATACACACACATATTTGCTGTATCTGAAATACTGAAATATGCATTTACCATAAGATCTTCAAGATAATTACCTCGCTTCTTTTCCTATATTTCCACTTTTTTCAAAGCCCTCTTTTTCTTTTGGCTCCCACAGAATAAGATACAAAGAAAGTTGAAGAATACCTCCTTTTACCTTTTCTTTTTTAATATTTTCATCTTTGTCATTCAAAACCAAGACTACTGAATTTAATTAAATTTAGGATACATCAACTGTCCTGGAACATATTAATCACTACAGATTTAATTGATTAAACTAGAAGATCCTCATGGATTTAGAACATATAAAAAATTCCTCATTTTTTGTTTTAGAAGTTTGCTAGTTTTAACATTTTCTGGATGCTAATAAGAAAAGTGCAAAAATTTGATTCTGGTGCATAGTACGGAAATCTTTAATCGAGAACCACTTCTTTTAGTGACATTCAAGCAAATTAAAAGAAGACATAGCTTCATCCTTCTTTCAGAGTAGTGCAGTATTGTACAAATTACTGTTGGCTTGGCCTCTTGCCATCCATAAATAGCAGCTATATATCATTAAGCTAAATTTCATTATATCAATCCATATGCGAAGCTTAGAGTCAAATATTACTTAATTAGGCCATGAACTTCTTTGGAAACTATCCATTTTGTTCGAATTCATCATTGACAACTTTGGATGAAGATTTCCTCATAAAGAAGATTCTACTTACACATGATCCTGATGATCGTTGCCTAGATTCTGAGCTATTGCTGCGTGCAATTGAGAATGTCATGTGTTACACTCCTACATCAGAAGTACTAGTAACTATCACACTTTCCTAAATTTTACATTTAATTATATATGGATGCGTATATTTTTCCCAAAATGATTTGAATGTTTGATGAAAGTGATCCTATATGGATATGTGTATATATATGTACTTGAACATGAAGTAAAAGTTCAAATTTCAGGGTAGCAGCTTCCACATTGATGTCATTGCAAAGAATGGTATAAGCAGCATTGAAGTAGTAGGAGCAGAAGAATCACTAGGACAGATCATCTGTAAAATTTCACTTGAGGTAATGCTTCTTTCAAATTCACTATGCTGCAAAGATGAAATTGCACAAAATTTTTAACATTTCCTTTTTTCAATTTTCTATGATTGCAGAGTCTTTTCAGAAACTCTGGAGAGGGGAATATGCACGTGAGGACTATGGTCTTGTTTGATCTTCTTGGAAATTTCAGATGGGATGCAAAAGTGGTGTTAGTACTTGCTGCATTTGCCATAAATTATGGTGAATTCTGGCTGATAATGCAGTTATATCATCGCAATCCATTGGCGGCAGCTGTTGCAATTCTTAAACAGCTACCTAATGATTTAAGCACCTTGAAGCCTAAGTTCAGGGCCTTAGGCATGTTGGTTAAGACAATGATAGATGTGACCAAGTGCATTATCAAGTTTGAAGGCCTACCATTTAGACATGTAAAGCTGGGCGATGAAGCAATGGCTAATGCAAAGGCTTGCATCTATATAGCTGCTTACTGGGTCATGAGAAGCACCTTGGCTTGCTGTTCCCAGATCACAGAATTGATAGCCATGAAGCCTGAGCAAGTGCATGTTCCTTCCTTTCAATCAGCATATCAATATTTACCCTTTTAGTTCATAAATTTCCATCAAGATACTGAACATTCAATCCACGTTCTTTTTGAGATGAAAACTTGTTTAAGTTTCTTAATTTTGGTGTAGCATTAAGACCTTAGAAAATCTTGACCAAAAAAGCTGTTAATATCATTGGATTTTCTCTTCAGGCACTTAAGTTCAACAGCAACAGCAGCATGGCAGCTCTCAAGTCTGGTATATAGGTTGAGAAGCATGTGCAGTCGCCTTTGTCGGCAGGTGGATTTATGCCATCAACAAATAGGTCGCTATTCTAATTGTGCATAATGCTTCTGAAGCTGTTGTCTGTAATATAGGATGCAATGTTTTAAAATTCCATCTTCTGCATAACTTGCAGAGACAAAATTATATCAGAAGCTGTTAAACCTTTCCCAAGAGCCCCATGCTGACAATCAAGAGGTCCTTGGCATGTTATTGGCTTTGAAGGATGACTTACCACTCAAGAATTCTTCCATACAGGAAAGGGTAATCATTCTTTTATTTATAGTATAGTATCTTCAACAAAATATGAATTGGATTGAGCTAAAGCACATTTTTGTCATGCTTCTGTTCAACTAAGGTGCATTATGGTCTAAATACGACAAAGCTAGTTTCTTGAACCAAAAATTGAGGAAAAGGATTAAGGAAGAAAGGTTTCTTGAATATGATAACCCTTTTCCTTCTGCCAAACAAAAACGAATATAAGTTAAAAGTCCTCTTACCGTTAAATATGGCTTGCTGACAGCTAGGTGTGTCTGAACTGAAGAACAGGGTTGTTGTACTCTTGGTTTCAAAGCCAGAGCTTCTTCCACTAGATGGATTACTCCTACTGGTTCACCAAACATATGATCATCATTCCCACAAGAAGTTAGAGGAAATTTATGATATTGTATGGGTTCCAATTTCATATTCTGATACATGGACTGATGTTGAAGCAGAAATGTTCAACTTATTGTCTAACTCATTACCATGGTACTCAGTCCAGAAACCTTGGTTACTCAACTCAGCTGTGGTGAACTACATAAAGCAAGAATGGAACTTTAAGGATGACCCTCTAATGGTAGTGTTGGATTCGCAAGGGATTGTTACAAATTCAAATGCAATTGACATGATATTGATCTGGGGTGCCAAAGCATATCCCTTCTCATCTTCAAGAGAAAAGCAGCTATGGGAAGAGGAGAATTGGACTCTACAGTTTTTGGTGGATGAAATTGACCCCCTACTTACTACATGGGTATTATACTTAATCATTTTTCATTTCCTTGTTGCATATTTAATGAATAGCTTTACCTTGCTCTAAAGTACTTTACTTACAAGTCTTGTACTTAATTGCATGTCTTTGGTATCAGGTAGAAGAAGACAGAAATGTTTGCATTTATGGAAGTGAGAATCTAGATTGGATCAGAGAATTCTGTGCTAAACTAAAGGAAATTAAGGGCGCTGGTGTGCGGCTTGAGATGGTGTATGTTGGCAATAGGCATCTTAATGAACGTATTAGGCATATTTTAGATGTCCCTAATGAAGAGATGCACAATAGTTTATTTTCTTTCACAAAATTACATTTCTTTTGGCTTCGGTTGGAGAGTATGAGAAGATCAATACTTCGACTGGGACAATCTATGAGCTGTGATCATATTCAGCAAGAATTATCTGCTCTGCTAGATAGTACTGATGAGGGATGGGCAGTAATAGGGAGAGGAAGTGCAGCAGATATCATAAAGCTTCAAGGGAAGAAAACAATGAAATGCTTGAATTCATTTCCGGAATGGGGCAAGAATGTGATGAAGTTAGGATTCTTGGAAGCACTAAGAACTGCCCTTGAAGAACCTCCTTTTCCAGGGCCTTGTAATCACTCTAATATCGTTCCTTATGCTGATGGATTAGTTGAAGGAATCGTAGTATGCAATAAGTGTAAGCATCCGATGAAGACATATGTTTTATATGAATGAGTAGGCAACTTCAACTATGTTTCCTAGTAATTTGGATGCACTTTGGATTTACTGATTGCCAAACAATCATAAAACAGACTAGTGACTGTTATTCAGAATGTTTTTGTTTGTAATGTTGCTGATGTATAAATGCAATAATCGTAAGTTAAGTGAAAAATCTCACATATAAATCTTTAACAAGGAGCAGTGAACAAAAAACAAAGAGAAATTACAGGAGAAGAAAATAACAGAAAAGGGCTTCTGCATAACTACTAAAAACTGTCATTCAAATAGAGCTTAGCATGAAACAAATGGTTCAAATAGATTCAAAACAATTTAAGGCTCAAGGGAATTGACAGCTTTTAGTTCAGATCAACTCCTGGAATTCATTCAACAGTCAGGCTCTAACACATTTCTTGATATTAGGCCAAAATGCATGTTCCTGATACAATGAATTTCCTTGCATTTATATTCTGTCACATATATATTGCAGGATAGTTGCTAATGTAAGCATCCAACATCGGAATACCTCAAACATAGATGATTGCATACTAATTCATGCATATGAGCTTTGGTAGTTCTCACATTCCTAACCTTTAAATGCAATTAAGGCCCTAATTCTGTAAAGGAAGGCCTTATGTCAGTAAGATACTCATGGCCAAGTAGCAAAATCATTGCGTCACAAGAAGGAACTCCAAGCATATGACACTATAATGACATTATTTCATTTTTAGCCCCACTTGGCAATATATAGTTAGCCTTTTGCTTTCATTGTTAATAGACTTTGGTGCCCCACAACTGTATCTGTGGTCTGACACTAAGATCTGCAGAAGCAACAAACTTTTTCTTTTTGAGTTTTCTTTAGTTGTGGGGCCATTTATGCAACTTTTTGCAATTTCTTAAAACCAAAACCAAGATTAATGATCAGAAAATTAAAACCAAAACCATGATTAATGATTGGAAGATTAAGGTCAACAGTTCAAAACTTCTAGACAATTTTGTATTATGCACTAATCAATAGTTCAAAACTGTTACAAACTTCATTAGTAAATAAAGAAAACTTCATTAATAAATAAAGAAACAAACCACACTGTTAAGGTGATGTGGAAATATAAAGAAACACTTGGCATCTAATCCATGGCAATTCCTCCCCTACTTTTTTACTTTAATGATGCAAGGTCTCTATGCCATAAAAATAGAAAGTTGTTACTACGAGTGTAAGGCGGTTTTCTTTCTTTTTTTTTTTTTCGTTTTTTTTTTATTTAACAGTCAGGATATCTTTGAGCCAGATGAGCCCAAGGTCGCACCCCCATGCTTGGCTTCTGCATTCAGGAATTACCTCCCGTGTGCTGGCTGAAAGAGAGATTTTCTTTGTTTCTTCTTTTCTTACAATACAGTCTTAAGTTAAGAATATACATGCAGTACTCCAGATATTTACTGGAAGAATTATTCTGTAAAAGGAACATGACAGTGAAAAAGGGAATTCTTAGACAAAAGAATTATGGATTAATTTGAAGATACAGGGTAGTAATTTCTGATTGCATATACTTTATCATCAATGTGTTTCACACAAGTAACAGTTAATCAGCAATAATAGTCTACAAATCTTGGACTAACCTTTTATAGTATCTAACATTATAGGACTATTATAAATTCCACAAGGAAGGAAGCCAACTACACAGTTAAAGGTGATAAGGAAATTTGATGAAACACTTTAGCATCTAATCCATGATAATACCCTTTACTTTCACTTTAGTGATGTAATTGCTCTTATGTCACAAACATTGAAAGTCAGTATGAAGTGTAAGGGAGATTTTCATTTTTTCTTTTGCTTTAATTGTCACATTATCTTTAGGTCCATTTTTTCTTTTGCTTTAATTGTCACATTATCTTTAGGTCATTTTACGTGATAGTACATCCCCTCCCCAAGCAAAGGTGCTCCCCATGCTTGATTTCTACATTTAGTAATTACTAGGAGCTGGCCCCAAGAGAGATTTTGTTTGTTTCTTTTCTGACAGTACTGGCACAAGTTCAGAATTTACATGTAGTATCTCAGATATTTATTAGATGAATTCTGAAGAAAAATAACAGGACAGTCAAAAAGGGAATACTTGGACAAAATATTATGGATTAGTTGGAAGATAAGGATAGCGCAATGGCAATGGCTGATATGATGTATACTGTATCAACATTTTTCACACAAGTAAAAGGTTAATTAGCAATTATTCTAGAAATCTTGGGCTAACCTTTTATAGAAAGAAGCTGAAACAGAATATTAATAATGATGCAGAAAACAGAAATTCTTAAACCACATCAGAAGCAAGGTAGCATATTTTAAGTTGTCATTTTCGAATTTGCATGGCCTATATAAGGGTCAGAGCTAACCATATCCAAACCCACACACTCTCCTCTTCTTTTCTTTTCTTACATCTTTGCTACTTGAACTTCATCTTTTCCTTATCCACAATGGCAGTTGTTCCTCACAAGTTGTCAAATCCTAGAAGCGAACGCCATATGTTTTCTTCATCAGATGACATTGCAATGATGAAGCAAATTCAGGCAACTCATGCTCCTGATGGCCGCGAATTTGCTGTGAAACCTCTTCTTCATGTTGTTGAGGACATTCTCCAACGTGCTACTACCACTGGCCTGGCTACCATTGTTCATCAGGTATAATATGTAGTGACCGTTTCTTGCATTCTGTTTTTTGTTTTTTAAATATTCTAGGGTTTAGCATGAAGCTGATCACCTGTGATTTCATCCCAGGGATCTCATCAGGCGCAACTTGATGCATTGGAAGAAAAGACTCTTCAAAATGGCTTTCATGAAATGCTGGAAGTTTTGTCATACACAATCAACAAAATTTCTTGCGAGGTCAGTACATATTTCGCCAATAGCCTTCTGCAGGATGTTCACTGAGTAGACAATTTTTTGCAATGATAATTTGCCTCCTTACAGATATCCTGCAAGTGCTCTGGTGGTGGAGATGCTCACAGTACAACACTCTCAATATTTAACTTGCTTTCAAACTACTCATGGGATGCAAAGGTGGTGCTAGCCTTAGCAGCATTTGCAGTGAACTATGGAGAGTTCTGGCTCGTCGCGCAGCTCTACCTTACAAACCCACTGGCAAAAGCAGTTGCACTCCTTAAGCAATTGCCTGACATACTTGAACGTTCTGAAGCATTGAAACCAAAGTTTGAGGCACTCAACAACCTCATCATGGCTACTTTGGATGTTGCCAAATGTATTGTTGAATTCAAGGAGCTTCCATCACAGTACATCACTCCTGACACAGCAGAAATGTTAACCGCGACTGCTCATACCCCCACAGCTGTGTACTGGACAATCAGGAGTATTGTGGCTTGTGCATCACAAATTGTTGGCCTCATTGGCATGGGTCATGAGTATGATTTCAATCCTGCAAGTACAATGCAATTTCTCTATAATTAGATAATCTAGCTCAAATACATAAGCTTCTGCATCTCATTACCTGGCAGGTACATAGTATCGACAACAGAAGCCTGGGAGCTATCAAGCTTGGCCCATAAAGTCAGAAACATTCATGAACATCTCATGAGACAGCTCACTCTTTGTTATCATTATATAGGTATATACCCATTCTAATTACAAAGAATTTTATGTTAAAAGCAATAGGATAAGTATTTTATATCAGTAGTTAACTTGATATTTGCATGATGCAGATGAGAAAAGACACATTGAAGCATATCAAACACTCATACGCCTGTTTGAGACTATCCACATTGATAACATCAAGATCCTCAAGGCTCTGATTTATGCCAAGGATGATCAGCTTCCACTTTATGATTGTGCATCCAAGAAAAGGGTTTGGTTAAATATCCCTTTTACATAATTTTCTTGAAACCAGAATATTGCCAAAGAAATGCTAAATTGTTGGTTACAGGCTAGCCTAGATGTGCTAAGGAGGAAGAATGTGCTGCTATACATCTCAGACCTTGAACTTCCCCATGAAGAGCTCTCAATGCTAGACCAAATCTATAACGAGTCCAGGATGCATCCAACAAGGACTGAGAGTCAATATGAAGTAGTGTGGCTTCCAGTGGTCGACCGATCAACCCCATGGAATGAATCAAAACAAAAGCAATTTGAGAATCTCCTATCAATTATGTCATGGTACTCCGTCTATCATCCTTCACTGCTCGATCCTGCAGTCATCAAATACATCAAGGAGGTCTGGCACTTCAACAAAAAGCCCTTGCTGGTGGTCTTGGACCCACAAGGGAAAGTAGTGAATCCTAATGCTATTCACATGTTATGGATTTGGGGAAGCCTAGCATTCCCTTTCACTAGTGTCAGGGAGGAAGCACTCTGGAAAGAAGAAACCTGGAGGATTGATTTATTGGCAGATGCAATTGATCAAAATATCATTGCCTGGGTATATATAGCTATCATTCTTAACAATTAAGCTACCTTTGATGTTGCTACTAAATGATTTTTCCGTCTTATCAGATACAAGAAGGGAAGTACATATGCTTGTATGGTGGAGAGGATATAGAATGGATCCGCAGATTCACTAAAACAGCAGACGCAGTTGCTCGAGCAGCCAACATTCAGATAGAGATGATGTATGTAGGGAAGAGCAATCCAAGAGAAAAAGTGAGGAAAAACAATGTCTTTATCCAAACAGAGAAGCTTAGCCATATACTCTCAGACCTTACATTGATATGGTTTTTCTGGGTGAGGTTGGAGAGCATGTGGCATTCCAAGGTGCAGCACAACAGGACTGTAGAGAATGATCCAATAATGCAGGAGATCATGACGATGCTGAGCTTTGATGGAAGTGATCAAGGATGGGCTGTGATCAGCAGAGGATCAGGCAGTGATCTTGATCAAATGGCTAAGGCAAAAGGGAATGATATTGTGAAGAGCTTTGATGACTTCCAGTCCTGGAGGCACATTGCAGATGAAAAAGGGTTTATTCCTGCACTGAATGACTACCTCTATGGACAACGTAGCCCACATCACTGCAACCGGTTGATTCTTCCGGGGACCACCGGAAGCATTCCGGAGAGGGTGGTCTGTGCGGAATGCAGCCGCCCTATGGAGAAGTTCATCATGTATCGCTGCTGCACCGATTAAAGCCTATTCTAAGTAATAGTATGTGTGCTTCAAGCTATAGCTATATATATAGTTAAGCCAGTGAGAATGGGATTTAATAACTGTTGCTGTAGCTACAGCTGCAGCCAGTGCTTGCTCGTATTATTGTATTATTAAGATGTTGAACATGCAGGGGGAGAACTTGGTGTCTCTCTCTTGCTTTTATAATTAAGCCGAGTTATTAGTTCTCTACTTGTTTTTCTTGGTCTTCTTACAACTATGACAATAACAGCTCAGTATGTTACTTACAAATGGCTAAAAGAAAGTACAAAAGGGGGTAAAGGCAAGCTAATGATGAATTCTCAAACAAGTTGGCTATTCAACCCAAATTCCTGCGAAGTTATAAAGCTAACAGAAAGGCTAATGATGTGAGGCAACAAAGAGACAAGCTTTCGTTCAAAATTCTTCAACTCCAGGGAAGCAAGGTAGTGTTACTGTGTTAATAAGTGTCAAAAACACTTATTATTAGAACAACGTATATTGACTTGGGTTCTATCCACTACTTGCTAATTCTACCAAAATTATATAACAATAACCAACAAATTACTTTACTGAAAAAAAAAAAACAACTGCAGCACGCTCACACAAATACTAAGTCAAAAAATAGAGCATGTTTAGTAGATCAAAAAATGAAAATAAAATAGGATTCTAATTCTCTTTATTAATTTAATTCACTTATCTTAGAAAAAATTTTATTTATCATTTCTTAATGTAACAAAACATGCTGAGTACTTCTCAACAGTCAGATTTTTTTTGGTTTTCAAGTTCTCATTTTTTTGATTGAGGCATATAGACATACACTCAAGTATAACTATTGCTGCTGCAACATCCAGTGCTTGCTTCCTTTAACTTAATTTGTAATATTGCCCCCCCTTCCTTTCAAGTGTGCGTGTGCGTGTGTTTTTTTAAATAATGTATAATCAAGTAATACTGCTAAGTCATTAGTTTTCCTTATTCTCAAGTAATGTTACTAGTTCGTATTTATCACATACTTGCAATTTCACACGATTGCTGGTTCTGAGAGTATAGATCAAATCCATATTGATATATGAAACTCTCTGTGGTCTCTCAACATTTTGTTTACCAAATGTTTAAGGAGCATTTTAGAGTAATTGGATTCGCATTATCTTTTTCCTTACAATAGTTGACTCACAAGAGCTATGTTAAAAGAACACTGTAAGTAAAAATTACAAAAGAATGGGATTTAAGGAAGACAGATGTGCCAGGAGACAGGTAACACAGTGGTAAACAAAATATGCACCCACACTGTGCTGTTTAATGCTGGCTTTTTAGTCAATTTATTTATGCTTCGGGAAACTTGAACTTCTTCCACTTCATTATAATTCAGGAAGAGCTCACCATTAAGAAGCAACTAATCATCCCCAAATTCAAACATCCAAGAAAACTTTTTTCCAAGTTCACATAAAAACTGTAACAATCCCACCCGAAGCCACGCCATTAAACAACCAGCGCAGCTACTTTTGATCTAAGAATAGATAATAAAGAGAAGATGGGATTAATATTTTGATTTACGCTTCCGTTGACGCGTCCTTAGGGAACTTGGTATCCCCATTGAAGAACGCAACGCCTATCGAAAGCATATTCCAAACCAAAGAAATTCAATTTTGAGAGAAACAACGCCTATCGAAAGCATATTCAATACCAAAGAAATTCAATTTTGAGAGAAACCCATAAAGAAAGACTAAATTTTTCCCCCTTATTTCTTCCAATTGAAAAAAGAATACAATGAAAAGAAGGACGGCGCTAGGGCTTCTTATTCTCATGGTTGGTAAAATGGAATTCATTTATAGAGACGACAATGGGACATATGACACGAGTGAAGTTAAGTTGCGTAAAAGGGCGAAAATGCCATTTCAAGTTGACATGATCACATAACGCAAATTATGTCATCCCTGTAATGCTTCGTGATTTATACTATATTTGAGAAATTATGCAGAAAGAAAAGAAAATAAAAAAATAAATTTTATTTTTTTCTATAAAAAGAAAAAAAGAAAAATATTTTATTTTATTTTATTTAAAAATTAAATTAAAATATGGAAAAAACTATTATTTCATATATTTCTTATTTTATAATTAATTTTAAAAAAAATAATTGAATAAATAATTGTATTGTATAATGATGAAAAAGTGATAATTAATTTATATTTTAATTGATTTTATATGAAATCAAAATTTATGTAATGATAAATATAATTTTAATATTAAAAAAAACTAACATTAGGTTTTTATACTTAAAACCGAACCGAATCAAAGTTTTCTAAAAAATCGAATTAATTAAACAAAAATTAATGTCTTTATAAATCGAATCGAACAGAAGTTAGAAAAGTTTGGTTCGGTTTGTTTCGATTTAATTATATATATTTTAAATTTAGTTCGATTCAAATTAATTTGATTTATTAATTACTTCGGTTAATTTAATTTTTTTGATTTTTTTATCTAAAAAATCGAACCAAAAACCGAATTTTTTAAAAATTATAACTGAATCAAACTAATTTTATTAAAGGATTAAACCGAACCGAACCAGCTTGGTTTCATCAATTTTTTGGTTCGGTCCGATTTTTGCTCACCCTTATTATTGTACTTTCTTTTATGAGCAGAATTATAATTTCAAAAAAATCCATCAAATCTCTCATATTTTCTCTCTATTTTGGAGAGAAAATTAAGGGTGAAAATAAACTATATTTTTTTCCACTCTTATTTTTCCTCCTTTTTCAAACAAGGTAAAATGAGTTTTTTTTCTTATTTTCCACTCTTATTTTCTTCCTCTCTTATTTTCTTCCCTCCCAAACACTGCATCAGTGGTCTAAAACATGAGTGATGACAGTAAATACGGAAATCTCTTCCGTAATTATTGATTTATTTTTTTATTAATTTTTTATTTTAAATATTATTGTTTTGTTTATTTTTTAACAAATTTCTTTTTTATTTAAATATACATATTTAAGCTTTTATACATCTTTTTTTTAATTTTTAATTATATTGACATTATTGTTATTATTATTATTTCATGTGTTTAAAAAATAGACTTGTTTTTTTTACAAAAAAATTAATATAAATTGTAAGTTTATCAATTTTAATATTACAAAAGAAATTGAAAATATCAAAATATTTAGCTATAGAAAATGAATATACTATTTACAAAAAACGAACATATAGTTTACTGATAATGCATCTATAATTTATATCAATACAACTTGTAGTTTATAAAAAATGAATTTGTAGATTACAAAAAAATAAACCTATAATTTACTGATAATGAATTTAAAGTTTATGCTAAAATAAATCTACAGTTTATAAAAAATAAATCTATAATTTTCAAAAATTGAATCTATAATTTACTGATAATAAATCTATAATTTATATCAAATAAACTTATAGTTTACAAAAAAATAAATCTACAATTTATAAAAAAAAATGAACCTATAGTTTACTAATTATGAATCTACAGTTTATACCAAACTGAACTTACAGTTTATAAAAAATGAACCTACAATTTATAAAAAATAAACCTATAACTTATTGATAATAAATCTACAATTTATATAAAATAAACATACAATGTACAAAAAAATGAATGTATAGTTCATAAAAAATGAACTTGTATATTTAAACTAATCAACCAGTACTATGTAAGAAATAAATCACAAAAAACGTAAATTTTTTTAATAATATTAATAATAAATGAATATAATATAATATTAATAATATATTAAAAATAAAAATAATATTAATATAATATTTAATATACTAATATAATAATACAAATTAATTAATATAATAATATGATTTATATATGATATTTCTATAAAATTATATATAATAACATAAATTATATAATTATAATAGTATCATATAATTAAATAATATAAAATAATTTATATATTATATTCATATAATTATATATAATAAAATTATAATATATAAAAATCTCATTTATAAAAAAGAAAAAATAAAAAGAAAGAAAAAAATAAATGTTAAAAGTTATCTATTGAGTGTGGAGTGTGGGAACCTACTATGCTCGTCTCTTTTATTTTTTATTCTTCCACGTGTTATGAACTTTTAGTTCATATTGTTGTATAGATAAATTCTATGATATAACTAACCTCTATTCTGAAACAAAGGCTGAGATGAGTGTTGAGCTTGTGGTGAGGATTTGAGCCCATAACAAGAGAAATTTTAATATCAACTGAGTTTATCAAATATAGGGGATCATTTAATTATAAACAATTATTTATTTAATTTTTCTTATTTTATTGATAATATTTTGTAATTTTTTATAAGTTTACATTCAAAATGTATTGTATTCAATCCTTAGAAAAATTCCTTCCATAATTAACATCAACAGTTTTAATTTTTGCGTAAAATGGACTATGGCTCATTTTGCTTCTTAAAGTTGAATGCAGTGTCTAATTTATCTAAATTAACTTTGTTAGTTTAATTTAGGACACACATATGCAATTTTAGTTCAATTAAAACCGAATTTTGACTTTTGAAGTAAAATGTATCTCATTTAATATAAGAGAGTGAAACAAATTTTTAAGATGAAAATAAACTTGCTTGAAGAGTGTGGAAATACCACATGGTTTGAGGAAAAAAGAGTAAAAATAACTCAAAGAAATATATGGAAATTTAAATGTATATTAACAATTCGAATTATATAAAATACATCAAAATCTAAGTGTATATTTTATAAAATATCAAAAAGATTTTGTAATTTTCTTTTATTATATGAATAACGTGAAATTTGCTGCGGATTTTTCAATTTGCTCGTGTCATGTTGCGGGGTCTGCTGAAGGTTATATGATGGAAGACGCAAGGTGTTCATTGCAGGAGAATCCTCCTCCCTTTTGCAGCAGTTCCTTATTTATTGTACAAATATGGTTGCTGATTGGTTAGCCCAGATAGCAATACCAGTAAACCCTTCTACTTAATGTCTTGAACTGAATAGCATCAAAAAGTTTCTGAGCCTTTTCTTCTCACTCATGTCTTCCATATTACAAATGAAAGCAATAAGTCCTTAGAACACTATCTTGAACTAATAAGCACATTGATAATTTGTTTCTATATCTGCTGCTTTCAAGTAATTTGTCAACACATTGTTACAGGAAAACAAAAAATAGCTCATTTTTACATGGAACTTCATTAGCTGAAGGATTGGTTTTAACAAACTTCCAGATTCAACCATCTGCATACTGATAACCCATGAAAAATCAAGTCAATCAGATGGAGAATATGGCTTTTTATTCTT
Organism: Omphalea diandra; assembly: GCA_949677035.1. Taxonomy (NCBI): domain Eukaryota; kingdom Viridiplantae; phylum Streptophyta; class Magnoliopsida; order Malpighiales; family Euphorbiaceae; genus Omphalea; species Omphalea diandra. Next base: position 34,491 of record CATIWR010153643.1, read on the forward strand.
CTCCTGGGGTGGGGATGCAATACAAAGCCATATAAAGCAGAATGTGTCCTATAAATACCAAGAAAACATTAACTTAATAAGCCTCTCAATCTCAAGAATACACCAGAAGTAAACAACAGAGAAAGAAACAGTAATGTGAATTAAAATGTGCTTAAAATGGATTCTCAAGAGCACCAATATTATCAGGTTCTTGAAATTTACATGATTATGCTATTAGATTGAGCTCTCAAACTTTTATTTTTTCTTCCATTAAGGACTTTGGTAATAACAAAGGTGAAATGAATAAGAAATTCATAAATAATAGTCTTGAGATTTAAATAAATTATACTATTTGATGACCATTAAAATCATTAAAGCTATACAAAAATTCAGACTATTTTCAAGTTTTATTGATCAAATAATGTTATTTTTTTATAAAATAATGCTACTCTATAGTAATTTTTTAAACCACCGTAAACAAATTTCTTATTAATTTAACTTTCGCTATCAGTAAGACCTTAATATAAGGAAAATTAAAGTATAGAGACTCAATACCATAATCATGCGAAAGTTAGGGGCTTTAGGATGTGTTTTGCCTTCAAATTACTAGGTCCTGGCCCAATAGAGATTTTCTTTGTTTATTTTCTGACAGTTAAGTCACAGTTCAGAATTTACATGTACTTCAGATATTTAATGGAAAAACAACTCTGAAGGAAAAGAACATGACAGTCAGAAAGGGAATCCTTGGACAAAAAATTATGGCTTAATTGGAAGATAAGGACAATGAAATCGCAATGGCTGACATGTACTGTATCATCAACATGTTCGACACAAATAAAAGGTTAAACAGCAATTCTATTCTAGAAATCTTGGGCTAACCGTATATAGAATGACAATTATAAATCTAAAACAGAATATTAACAATCCAGAAAACAGAAGAGCCCTTATCCAAAACTCTTGAATCCCTTCAGAAGCATGGTAGCATCTTTTAAGTTGTCATTTTCCAATTTGCATGACCTATATAAGGGTCGGAGCTAACCAAATCCAAACCAACAGAATCTCTTCTTGTCTTCTTTTCTTTCTTCTTTGCTACTTTGACCTTCATCTTTACCTTATCTGCAATGACAGTTGTTCTTCACAAGTCATCAAATCCTAGAAGCGAACGCCACTTGTTTTCTTCATCAGATGACAATGCAATTTTGAAGTAAATTCAGGCGACTCATGCTCCTGATTACAGCATGTTCACTGAATAGATAATTTTTCTGCAATGATAATATGCCTTCTTACAGATATCCTGCAATATGCCTTCTTAAAGATATCCTGCAAGTGCTCTGGTGGTGGAGATGCACATGCTACACTATTGTCAATATTTAACTTGCTTTCAGCCTCTTCATGGGATACACAGGTGGTGCTAGCCTTAGCAGCATTTGCAGTGAACTATGGAGAGTTCTGGCTTGTCGTACAGCTCTCCCTTACAAACCCACTGGCAAAGGGAGTTGCACTCCTTAAACAATTGCCTGACATGCGTGAACATGCTGAAGCATTGAAACCAAAGTTTGAGGCACTCAACAACCTCATTAGGGCTACCTTGGATGTTGCCAAATGCATTGTTCAATTCAAGGAGCTTCCACCTCAGTACATCACTACTGATGCGCCAGAAATGTTAATTGCTACCGCTCATATCCCCACAGCTGTGTACTGGACAATCAGAAGCATTGTGGCTTGTGCATCACAAATTACTAGCCTCATTGGCAAGGGTCATGAGTATGTTTTCAATCATATAAGTGAAATGAAATTTCTCTATAATTAGATAATCTAGCTCACAAACATTAGCTTCTACATCTCATTACCTGGCACAGATACATAGAAACCTGGGAACTATCAAGCCTGGCCCATAAAGTCAGAAACATTCATGAACATCTCATGAGACAGTTCACTCTTTGTCATCATCACATAGGTAAGCACTATTTCTGTTCTAATTACAAGAATTTTATGTTACAGTAATAGGATAAGTAATGTATAGCAGCAGTTGAGTTGATATTCGCATGATGCAGATGAGAAAAGGCACATTGAAGCATCTCATTTTATGTAATTTTCTCGAAACCAGAATATTGCTAAAGAATTGCTAAATTTTTCCAGCAATTTGTTGGTCATAGGCTAGCCTTGATGTGCTAAGGAGGAAGAATGTGCTACTATACATCTCAGACGTTGAACTTCCCCGTGAAGAGCTTTCAATGCTAGGCCAAATTTACAACGAGGCCAGGATGCATCCAACAAGGGCTGAGAGTCAATATGAAGTAGTCTGGCTCCCAGTGGTCGACCAATCAACTCCATGGAATGAAGCAGAACAAAAGCAATTTGCGAATCTCCTATCAATTATGTCGTGGTATTCAGTCTATCATCCTTCACTGCTGGATCCAGCAGTCATCAAAAACATCAAGGAGGTCTGAAACTTCAACAAGAAGCCCATGCTGGTGGTCTTGGACCCCCAAGGGAAAGTAGTGAATCCTAATACTATCCACATGTTACGGGTCCGGGAAGCCTAGCATTCCCTTTGACTAGCCTCAGGGAGGAAGAATTCTGGAAAGAAGAGACCTGGAGGATTGATTTATTGGCAGATGCCATTGATCAAAATATCCTTGCCTATATAGCTATCATTCTTAACAATAAAGCTACCCTCAACGTTACTTGGTACTATAAGTTAGTGATTTTTTTGTCTTGTCAGGTACAAACAGGGATGTACATTTGCTTGTATGGTGGAAAGGATATAGAATGGATCCGCAGATTCGCTACAACAGCAGATGCAGTTGCTGAAGAAGCCAACTTTGAGCTCGAGATGATGTACGTAGGGAAAGAGAAATCCAAGAGAGAAGGTGAAGAAAAACAATGCCTTTATCCAAACAGAGAAGCTAAGCCCGGTACTGCCAGACCTTACATTGATATGGTTTTTCTGGGAGAGGCTGGAAAGCATGTGGCATTCCAAGGTGCATCACAATAGTAGGACAGGAGAGGATGATCCAATAATGCAGAGATCTTAATGATGCTGAGCTTTCATGGAAGTGATCAAGGATGGGCTGTGATGAATAAGGGATCAGGCAATGATCCTGATCAAATGGCTAAGGCAAAAGGGATTGATATTTTGAAGAGCTTCGATGACTTCAAGACCTGGAGGCACGTTGCAGACAAGAAGGGCTTTGTTCCTGCACTGAATTACTACATACGTGGACACCATATCCCACTTCACTGAAACCAGTTAATTCTTCCAGGGACTACCAAAAAAATTCCAGAGAGGGTGGTCTGTACTGAATGTAGCTGCCCAATGGAGAAGTTCATCATGTACCGCTGCTGCACCGACTAAAGCCTACTCTAAGTAATAGTATTTGTGCTTCAGGATGTAGCTATATCTATGGTTATGCCTGTCACAGCGGGAATTAATAACTGCAACTGCCACCGCAGATGCTACAGCTGCAGCCACTGCTTGCTAGTATTATTGTATTATTAAGATGTTGAGTATGCAGGGGGGAGAACGTGGTGTCGGTCTCTTGCTTTGCATTTTTCAGGTGCATTTTGTGCTTTTGCCTTTCAGGTGTTTCTGTTTTATAATTAAGCTGAATTATTCATTTCTCTAATAACAATCAAGTGAAGTATGTTATTTAGAAATGGCTAAAGGAAAGTACAAAAGGGGGGGTAAAAAAGCAATAATCCAAAATTCTTGAACTCCATGGAAAACTATAAATCCAGGAGGACCATAAATTCCTATAAATCCACCAGCATTCTGAGAGTTTTGAAGATCAAATCCACATTCATAGAGCAAACTTTATGTGATCTCAAAATATTTTATTTACCAAATTTTTTAGAATAATTGGCTTACATTGGACCAATTGTTTTTTCACAAACAAAAACACTCTTAAAACTGCCATCAAGCCGCCAACTATCTTCCTAATGGAACAAAAAGATCATTTTTTTTTCCAAATCTTAGTTGAATCCGAACAGCTAAATTAAAAGAAACCTAAAGTAAAAATTACAAAAGAATGGGATTTACTATTCATTTTCCTTTCCCCCATTTTTCTCTTGCTTTTCCAAACACTAGAATGGGGTATTCCTCGCCCGCCTTTCCCCACCCCTCTTTCCTTTCCCTAACTTTTCTTCCCTTCCCAAACAAAGGCTTAAAGAAGACAAATACCAGAAGACAGGCAACACAGTTGTAAAAAAAATAGAGACACACACTGCTGTTTCATACTGTAACAAAAAAATTAAATATATATTGTTTATAAAATATCTATTTAGTATTATTATAATTATTTATATTCTGTTAGGTGGTTACAACAGTTTCCTAATCTTTTGAAATTACCCTATCCATCTCTGCACGCTCTCAAATACTGTTATCTATCTGCCCTTTGTTTCTCTTTTTCATTCTAGTCTCCATCTGCAATGAAATTCAGCCCCTTTTCCTGCTAAAAACAAATATTAATCTTTATTAGCCGATCGGAAATTTTGGTAAGCTTCTCTAGAAGATACATGCCATTAATTTTTCCTCCTTTCTTTTGAATTAATCGTACTCATCTGTTTTATATATTTGATGCAGAATAATTTTTATCTTTTCGATTTGATTGCTTATACTGCCAATAAGGTAATTCTTCTTTTCTTTCTGTTGTTTTGTTTCCCTGTGATTAAGAAAAGTTGGCCATTTAGACCTCTGCGTGAAAATTCTAATTCTGCAGACGGCAATTTCCTTCTTGTTTATTGTTTTGTTCCTTTAAATCATGGATTTACCATTTATATAAAAGAACTGGCAGCCTTTTTATATTTTGAAACATAGTTGAATTGAGTTGGTGGCCTAACTCTTCATATATATATATATATCAAATTATTCCTTTCAATGGCCATGTTTTTGTTTCTTCTTTAATAAGAGCCACGTTTTGGCCTTGTTCTGCTACTATTTATATGTATTTGCTACTGTACTATTGTTGTTCCACTTATATATTAAAGAATTATTGTTATATTTTAATTAAGATTTTATTTACTTATTCTTTTGTTATCTTTGAGTGTACTACAGTACAAGAAGTGCAACTCGTAGTGATGAATTAATTTGATATACCAATTACTTTTATATTGATTTAGCCATTTTAGTATTATATTATTATTAATCGCCTAATCACTTAGTCCATCTTATTATTATATTGATATATTACTCAATGATTTCATGATATAATATCTTAACAATATTTTGAGTATGTCCAATAATCTTTTCAAAATTTTTTTATTTTATCAAACAAATTGTAATTTATATATTATATATATATAATTTAAAAATATTTGATATATGAATAATTAAATATTTTGGTTGATCTTCTAAATTGATTTCTTTGAATTTGAGGTTACTAGGCTAATTTCATTCTATATATGGAGTGCATTTTTTTTAGATTAATTATGTTGTCTTTATAAAATGTGTAGGAAATTTTGATACTCTTGAGCTTGTTGAGTTGTTGCTTTATGTTGGGATCTATAGCTTTTATTTTGGAATTTCAGGTGAGTAATAATTATAGTATATGAGATATGTTTTGTTCATCTTTTAAAATTTCTTAATATGAAAATATTTATAAGTTTGATAATAGCTTTTGAAATATATTTTATAAAATATTTTTTAATATAAATCTTTAACAAATTGATTTTATCGCTTATTTAAAATTATTTATGAATTATTGAATAAAGTGTTTATTAAATACTCTATGCATTTAGAGTTTATAAACTTTCAAGAACATGCTTTTAAATTATTTGAAATTTTATCTAATATTCTAAATTTATAATTTGATTTTGTAAAAATGAATACATTAGATATATTTGATTTAAATTGTTGAATCCGAAGTATTTGTACTTTGGATTATTAACATCTAATTTTAAGTATTGCCATTTATAATACTAATTTTGATATTTGAAATTCTGTGATTTGAATTTTGATTTATAATATGATGACTATTTGAATAAGTTTAGACTTTTAACTGGTATTTAATACCCAGTTATGTATATCTGATTAACTGTTATTTGGGTCTCATCGTATAGACTATTACAGTAATAAGATTGGATTATTTGCTGTCATAAATCATCATTTTTTTAATATTATATTAGAGTCATGCATTGATATCTGTGAATAAGATAATATATATCTAATTATCTAGTAGTGTGCTTACTATCTGAGCATTTAGTGATGTGAACTATCATCATCTTAAAGTATTATACCAAAAAAATTAACTGTAAAACATTTTATTGGTTTAAAAGGGATTGATGTTGATTTTAATATCCTTATTGGTTTGAACGCTTAAACTATATTTTAATTAATTGTAGCATTAACATATGTGAAAAAAATATAAATCATTGTGAAATTATTTGAGTAATTATCTATTTCTATTTTGTTGTGTTATAATTATCATTCACTAAATATTAGCTCAATTCACGTCTGCTTTATTTTTTTTAAATCATTGGATATTTATAGTTGGTCCAGACTTTAGTCTGCTCTTTATTGGATGGTTTATTTTATTTATTTCTGATATCTGTTAGGCATGTTAGAACTCAGTTTTTGTTTCTCGGGCTAACTTTTGTTATAATTGTTTGAATGATTTTATTTGATTAACTTTTGTTATAATTGTTTGAATGATTTTATTTGATTATATTTGGTAGAGACTCTGTAATTTACTTTTAAGATTCTTTTATTTTATTATTATTATTATTTTTTTTTGGATATTCAAAAACTATGTTATTCAAGTTAATAATCATTGATTATTTTCTTTTTTTGGTCTTAGAAATATATTTTCTGTCTAGATTTGCATAAATTAAGATAACATTAATTTATACGTCGATCACGGTCCTAAATTAGATAGCGGCAATTGAAAATGTATGAAATTGAATGTAAATAAAGTTAATTACTTTCACTTTATTTGAAAGTTTTTTAAAAGAGTTTAATAGATATAAACTACTTAAAATCTTCATATTTCATCATTTAACTCCCAATTTAAGAATTAATAAAAATAGACATTTAAAAATAAATGGATATAAATTTTTAACTTTCATTTATTCTTATTTATATTATAAAAAACTCAAAAATGAGATTAATTCATTAACCTCATTTAGATTCTTTTCTTTAACTCATTTTAACCCACTCCTGTTCAAGCCCTTAATTGCCTCTATTCTAATACAAAAGTTGAAATCAATATATATTATTAATTTCAGTCTTAAAGTTAGTTTTGACAAATAATTGTGTATAATATAATTATATGTCATTGTTTTACATTATGTTATAAAAAATGTCATATTAAAAAATTATTTCTAAATCGAAAATTAGAAAACTTAACTACCATAATTAAAAAAAATTTCTTAATTAAAAATTTAAAAATTCTAAAAAAATTAAACAGTACAAAAAATATTATAAATAGAACATTAGAAAAACCTAAAAAGTAAAAAAAATTCTAAACTATTTCTAAATAAAAAGTAAAAAAAATTCTAAATGAAAGCCAAGATGTTCTGGAAAGAAAATTAGATAACCTAAAAATAAAAATTTTAAACTACTTATAAACAAAGAATTAAAAAAAACCTAAAAAGTAAAAATTCTAAGTAGAAAACTAAGATTTAAATTAATTATATTAATTATTCAAAATTTTAAATATATAAAGGTAAATGACAATGTAATAAATTGTCAAAAATTATTTTATAAAATTTAAATTTTATTTTAAAATTATGTTATACAACATTGAAAGTCTGAATTAACAAAGCATTTTTTATTATAATTATCTCACATACACGTATAATTTGTAACTATCTATTAATTTTATTTTTTAATTATGAAATAATTAATATTATTTATTTGATTGATTATTAAAAATTATTTCATTTAATTCAATAAATTGTCTTTTAAAATCACATCACATAAAATTAAAAGTATAAATCAATATATAATTTTTTATTACAATTAACTTCGTAAATAATTATATATTTGAAAATTTTATTTTATTATTTTATTTACTTAAAATAACTTTTTGATAAAATAATAATTAAATTTTAATTATTATTTATATATTAAATTTAGTTATTTTAACTAATTAACTATTTATTTATTAATAAATATTACATTTATTTAAAATTTATTATTATAATTATGTTGTACTCACTACTACTGGTTGGTATGAATTTAAGCCCACAATTAATATCATCAATTTTATTTTTTAAGAGATTAGTTAGAAAATAAGTAAGCCTTGTAGTACAAACTAGGCCAATCCACAGGAAGAAACTCCACTCTGATAATATTTTTTTATTATTGTTTAACTTCTAAGTCTTTTTACCAGTTTAAATTGATTTTCATAAATTATAAATTTATTTCGATAAGTTCCAATATAGCTTCTTGTATCACAAATCAACCAACAGAATATCATATCTAAATACCAAAATACCAAAACTTTCATCATGGAAAAATATAATTATAAAATACATAACTGCCTAATAATGATATAAAAAAATAAATTTAAATAAACTAAACAAATGAATAAATTTGAATATTATTTTAAGATTTGAGAAAATCAAAATAGACTCATTTTACATCTTATTAAAAAAGAAATAAAGAAAAAAAATAGAAGAAAAGAAGTCACTCTTAATCAGAATGGTTAAAAATAGTCTCTAAAATTCGATTAAAGAATAAGCAACAGGAAGAAAGAGTAAAATGAAAAAGACATGAGAAATGAACGGAGATGGGCGGAAAATAATGAAACAACCAACATCAAGCCAATAATACATTGACGAAAGCAAGTTGAAGTGCAGGTGTTTTATTGTTTTTTTCTACTAGATTGTAATACAATTGATATAATACGTACTTTAGCAACTTGATTATTAACCCGCACATGATTGCCTACTAACCGGTTCAAGCACAATGCTGTCAGCTGCAACATGCATGCTATAGATTGCGCTTTAAGGATCACATGAAAGACAGAACCTTATTTAGCCATCAGGTAGATCAAGCATCCAATTCACACCACTCTTGTAATGTTGGGGTAGCAACTCCAATATTTTTCATATCGAAGATATTGGCTGGTTCAAAGAAACAAATGAAATTCAGGCTGCTGTGAATGCCTTCAGTTTTTAAGACAATCAGAATTTCAATGCTTTATATTGCCAATGACATTGAAAAATAAACCGCGCCTATGAATTTCAACATTTCCATCATGAAAACAGCTTAGATAATCATGTGAATCCGTTTGAATTCTCTCTTTTACACCATAAGTTCATGTGCACCATCCAATTTTGGGTTCAATATTTTAGCCTATAAATCTGAACAAACTTCAGTGACTATAGCACAACTTCATTAACACATTTTACTCTATCAAAGGATTGATTCTCTTCCAATTCATTCCAACACCTCCAATGAGGATGGATAAAATGTACAATTATAAAAGCTCAACTATCACATCTTATAGACTTTAAGGAAATCATGATAACAATGTAAGTCAAAAACAAATCATATGCAACATTTCCAATCCACCATCATATATCATGCACTTCATGACTCAATACATTATGGTTCGCTCTTTTATTTTAATGGATTTTTTTTTTTTACAACGGTCAGACTTAGCAGGCTAGCCATCTAAAATTTAGTAGGTCTTAATATGATACAACAGCCATCTATGCCATCAGCTTTTATAATTCCAACTTGTTATCTCTAAATGCCATAGTTGTTAAAGGCACAACCGAGGCGTGTCTGGCACCAGCCTTAGCGCCTCAGCAAGCCAAAGGCGGGCATTATTACAAAGGGGCGCGCCTTGGGCCTCAGGTGAGGCGCCTAAAAGGTACCTTTGTGACAATTTTACATATATTTTTTTTTTTATGTGAGAGTAAATCTGAACCATTGATTAAAAATTAAAAAAATACTTCTAGTAGACCTTACCACACCTAATTATTTCAAGAAAAAACAAAAGAAAGGAAACAATAAATCTGCTTCAGCTATAAAAAAGAAAAAAAACAGAAAATTAGGGCAAGAAAGGGATGTGCTCCAGCCAAAAAAATAGAAGAAGAAGAAGAAGATGAAAATTGCCGAAAAAATAGAAGAAAAGGAAGAAACTCTGCTCCAGCCAAAAAAAAAAAATAGAAGAAGAAGAAAAAGTTGCTAACAAACAAAAGAAAAAGAAAAAGAAACAATATTAGGAAACTTAGGTGCCTTGTGTGTTTAGGATTTAAAACTTTTATTAAGTTTTGTTTTTCTTTGTGTGTGTATTTTTTTGTTATTATTACTTAATGTGTATTGAATATTAATAGTTATAATATTATATCACCTTGCTAATAGTTTAACAAAAAAATTTTTAACTTTTTTTAAGTTTTTATTTTTGCGTTTCATGTCACTCAGGGGCGCGCCTGCGCCTTGTGCCTTTAATAACTATGCTAAATGCACAATTTAAGTGCTCACTTTTTTCCTATTACTAATTGATTGTACTTTTTTCCATAGCAAGTCCATATAAACTTGAAACTGAACCAACTTTATACCAAAAAATCACCTTGGGGTGATTAGAGTCACATTATTATCCAACCCTTTTGCTAAAACACAGTTTAAACTGAAGCTTCTCAATCTGTATGTCACAAACACAGACAACATCATGTCCTTGTGCAGACACGTTCACACAAAAAACTGAATGTGAATATTCTCTTGTCTATAAACTGAATATGAAATTCTAATAAAGTGAAATTAAGAAGTCTCCAAGATAATCTGAGGCCAACTGAAATCCATTACTAACTCTTTGGACAAGAAAAAACTGGCTGTACAATACAAAAGAACAAGTAATACATGCAGCAGTAAAGCATAGATATTACTATATGTGAACAACCCCATGAACCTTAATCTTAATATCATTTTTCTGAAGGAAATTAGAATAGTATCCTCATGCCCAAGATTCTATAGCCAACTTAAACACGACAAGTAGGAAAATATCTGTTGTCAAACAAGTAGTACTTATCTCAAGCAATGTAAAAGCATATACCATGATGTATATCAGGTGTAGCAGCAGCCGTAGCATCAACAATAATAGAAACATTTTGGTAATCCAGCGCTACGGCATCAAAGACAGTCTGCCTGATGCAATTTGGAGTTTGAACACCTGAACGTGCAGCAATTAGACGAATCATAGGTAGATCAACAATGCCTCATTAAATTATTCTATTAGAAGGGCAATGAGTCCTAAAATTGCACTTACCAACAATCACCAAACTTTGAATTCCTTGAGTCTTAAGAAATGAGTTAAGATGGGTGTTAAGAAATGCACTAAAGCGTGTCTTCACCACCTTATAATCCCCTTCTCTGATCACAAGGCCCTGAACCAATTCTGCACCCATGCTTCCCTTAGAGGTAGGACCCACTTTCCCTGAGGAGTAAAAGTGTTGACGAAAAAGCTCAACGTCTCTTCCTAGTGGATCATGTTCGCGAACAACCTATACCCACCAAGTCTCATTGGATAATGCTCAAAATCCATGGATACGATGCTTTATGATTTATAAATGAACCTTAGTTTTCCAACTTATATACACCAGCAACACACTAAGATGGATGTAATTTACATGTTGGCAAATCAAAGTATAAAAATACAAAAAACACAGCACAAAAAGAGCAACACAAAATAAACGAAATAATTCCTATTAAGCACAATACAAAATTTTCTTTCCTTTTTACACAAAAGCAAGTAAGATGCCGCCTTCCAGGAGAAAAAGGGTTCCATCAAAGCACTAACTCAATAATCCTTAAATTTTTTATATGCATTTTCCACTAACATAACATATAAGTATCCCCAATCTGTTACAAAAGCTCCTCAACTCTTTTCCTTTTTTCCTTCAAATCCCTATCTTGAAAATGACAAACATTTTACAGTGAACACAACTACTCAAATAATAATTTTGCAGAAAATTTTAACAGATACACACCAGACTTGTGTTAATCATTTTCTTTCATGGCCTAAACAAACAACACAAAAGAAACTGGAGTCGAGCTGTAATCACCAAAATATTCATTTGGTATCAGAAATCTCTCAACTTTTCTACGGAAGAAAAAAAAAAAACTACTCCCCAAAAAAAAAAAAAAACCAAATAGAGTTGATAAGAGTACGAAAAAATGAATTGCATATGCTAAAAAAAAGATACTACGAACATGAAGTCATGTATAAGAAGAGAAGGATACCCAGACAACAAGAATGCCACGTTGCCTAGCAATTTCAACTGCCTTTACAACATTTGGTACAATAGCTTTTCCTCCATTTACTCTCATCAGCCCATTATCAAGAATAAAATCATTCTATCAATCCAAAAATAAGATCATGTAAATTTCAAAAATCAATACATGAATACAAATAAAGATTGAGACTTTTTAGGTTAGTTGCACAGAAAGATTGACACTTTAAGTGAGTGAGAAAGAGAGAGAAACCTGCATGTCAATTACTAAGAGAGCAGTCTGCTTCCACTTCTCTGTCATGTTTCAGCTTCCCTTCCAATTAAAAAAACACTGCCAAGGATTTTTTTTCCCCTTTAAGAAATTTGTAGTCAAGTGGCATTTATCTTTGTTTGTGTTTTTGTCAGAAATTGTTGACTATCAAATCATGTTTTTAGGTCTAGTAGAAATTGATTGCCAAATTGTGGTCTTTGTTTCACACTAGGTGGCAACCCGAGCATTGCTTCGGAAACTCAAAAGCACATCATAAATTTTACCAATACTGAAAGTATAATTTCATACATTTTAATGCATGAACGATTGAAGATATGGAAAGCTCAAGTGCAGCATTGCATACTCATTTATGTTCTTCCTTCAATATACACACATAAGGATGAAGTGCTATTTCTAAGTTGCTTTAAGAAAAGTGTTAAAAGAAAGCTCCATATCCACAAATTACAAGTTATGAACATAGTTGTTAAAGGCGAGCCCGAAGCGCGCCTGAGGCGCAAGGTGCACCAAGCGCCAGCCTTTGCACCTTAAAAAGCCAAAGGCGGGCATTGTTACAAAGGCGCGCACCTTGGTGCGGCTTGGGCCTCAGGTGAGGTGCCCTAAAGGCACACCTCTGTACCAATCTTTACATATTTGTTTTTTTTTTTGTTTTATATAAGAGTAAATCTGAACCATTAATTAAAAATTAAAAACGCTTTTGGTAAACTTTACCACACCTAATTATTTCAAGAAAAAAATAAAAGAAACAATAAATCTGCTCCGACAGTAAAAAAAAAAAACAGAAAGTTAGGGCAAGAAAGGGATGTGCTCCAGCCAAAGAAATATAAGAAGAAGAAGAAAATTGTCGAAAAAACAGAAAAAGAGGAAGAAACTCTGCTCCAGCTAAAAAAAATAAAAGAAAAAGTTGCTGACAAATAAAAGAAGAAGAAACAATTTTAGGAAGCTTAAGAGCCTGTGTGTTTAGGATTTGAAACCTTTATTAAGTTTTCTTTTTCTTTGTGTGCGTGTGTTTTTGTTGTTATTACTTAATGTGTATTGAATATTAATAGTTATAATATTATATCACCTTACTAATAATTTAGTAATAAAATTTTTAATTTTTAATTTTTGCGTTTCATGTCACTTAGACGCACGCATGCGCTTTGCGTCTCGAGCCTAGACTCTAGGATCCCTTAGCGCCTTGCGCCTTTAATAACTATGGTTATAAATTATAAAAGAATGCTAAGCATAAAGATTGCCCAAGTATCTTGCCACTAATCACTTCACCATCAGTTGGCAAGTCACAAAGAAATGAACATGCAATCTTTGCATCCATTTTAAGCCAAACTCATATATAGGTTCCATGTTTTATCTACACTTTCCTTGTATACACGCAACAATAGCAGGAAAAGAACAACAATTTGGAAGGCCTCATATAAACAATAAGAGGGTAAAAAGTGGAAATACTATTGAGAGAACCAAAAGAGTTTATGGTCTTAGCATTTGTCTATGGAATTATGAGCAACCACAAAGAGTGCAGTATAGACCTAGTAAGCTAGGTGCAAAACAGGTGCTGAAGCAGCTTGGAAACAACATCCTGCAGCAGATCAAAGAAGCTCACATATGTCATGGAATAGATGGTGAGTTGAAAAAATGCTGCATTGGAAACGCACAACAAATAGTGAAACATGTACCAAGTTTAAAACACTCAAATATGGCATTTTAAGATACCTTTGTATATACAGCTAACATATTCATCACAAGCTCAAACAAGTTCATTTACCTTGAATGTTAATGATTTTGAAAATATAGTTTCATGATAGACAACAGCATCAATACTATAACTTTTTTAAAAAAGTTGTTTCTACAGGTTTGAGCACGGGAATTTCTGAGGTGTAACATAAGGTAAAAATAGATTATATAGTCAGGTAGAAAGTTAATGATGAATATAATTTTATAAAGAACTAGAAAAGCTATTAAATAACTAACAGAGTATTGTGGATGGATCAGCAGTGAATGTTTGATAAAATGCAGGAAGATCGGCAGCGACAGCCAATGGATGGGGGAATGCAATGACACTGTAGGGAGAAGTCTAGGTTAGCATTCAATACTAGAATGCAGCCCACGCCTTTTATTTCAACCCATAGCCAATGGCCAATGCTGTAGGAGAGGTTGCGACAGTCACAATGCACAAACTCAAACAAGGACAAGGGCCCTCCCCCTTTCTCCCCAATTTTCACATCCATCACTACCACCGCCATTAACCTTACTACTCAAACCTTTTACTATATTACCATCATTTCCATCCCAATTGAGAATAGATAAAAACCAACCAAACAGAACACTAAATATAGTACAATTAACCAAACGCATATATAGAGCTATTTGACTCAGGAAAATAAAAAGATGAAAATTTTATGCTTGAAAAACATGCAAATACATCCAATTAACAATAAAGATACCAACCATAGCTACATAATTTCCTAAGTTAAATACAATCCAGAATGAGAAAAAAAAAAAAAAAGAAAAGAAAATGAAGTAGAAGAAGCAGACCAAGAAAGGAAAACCTAAGTTGGAGATCCCGTTCAAACGGCGGAATACTATAAAAACCCTAAAATTTGAGCTGAAGAACAGAATATGTAGCAGTGTTCGGGTTGCGACAGGTCGTTTGGGTTTGAGAAAGTTAAAGACCATTGGGTTGGATCCATGCATACAAGCCCACAATTGTCGACACTATTTGATTTGGAGTTTTTTTTTTAAAAAAAATAGTGGAATTAAACTCAATTGGATGTTAAGGGAGAAAAATTTATAATTTCCAATGAAATGTTATACAGATGCTTTAACTATGTATGAGATTAATAGTGATGGATATTCCACTTATATTTTTTTTTTTTGGCAATTTAACAAGTAAACCTTCTTGTAGCATGGTACTAGTAAATTAACAAGTAAACCTTCTTCTCTTCATTTAACATATTGACAATGGCGTAATAGAAAATTTTAGTTATTCCATACTAAATTATAAATATATTCTCATAATAATAATTTTAAAAAGACTAATTATGCATATAAGTAAAATTTCTTTTACAATTCTAAAAATTTGTCTACAAATAAGTAAAACTAATTATACTCTCATAATGACAATTAAAAAAAGACTAATTATTCAAGTTGAGCTCTTTGAGTCCTCAAATAATAAAATTCATCTATTATCGAATCTAAATCAATAGTCTTTAAAATTTCCCTTTCGATATAAACCACCACTAAATTGTTTAAAAACTCATATTCCATCTTGTTATGTAAAGCCGATTTGACATACTTCATAGCTAAAAATGTTTGTTCCATAGTTGCTGTAGAAATGAGCAAAGTCAAAATGAGTTGAATTAATCTGTCTATCAAATAACAAGATTGCACCTTATTTATTTCAACAAGCCCACGGCATAATTCAGAATAATGGTCATATTTTGAAGTTCACATGATTAACTGACTTCTTAATAATACATATCTTGTCTGTTGAAATAATGAGTCTCAACAAGTTTATAAATTTGATTAATATTAAATGATTGAAATTATCCTTAAGCTCTAAAGAAGAGCTAAGAATAAGAAGTTCCACTATCTCTTCATTAAATCTATCATTTAACTCTTGCAATTATAGATCTATTGCAACATTGAATATATCAAAGCGATAATGATACTCAATTGTGATTTGATCTCTTTGCTGACATGAACATCTTGTAAATTCTTTGTAATGAGCATTCATATCAAATATTTCAATATCATACTTTTTGCAAGCTACCTCTACTTACTTAAGTAGAGTATCAAAATCGTCTTGTTGTAGAATTTTTAGCAATCACTTTGCCGAATATACAAAATCCATTACATTTAAACTATTAACATATTTGCACTATAATGCTCAATAAAAGCATATTTGTGATGCCCATAACTTTGTGCATAAGATACAATATCAACATAAAATCGAAAGATTTCATTACAATTAAAGAACCATTAACTTTTCCACAAATAATGTTTAAAGATCCTTCCTTAACCATACTTTGAAGCACATTAATCGTTGCTCCATACATAAATATTATGCTACATATAGAAGCAAAATGTGAGCTCCAACGAATATTTTCAGCTCGATGCAAAGTACCCATTTGATTAGCGCCTTTACTAGCCCTACATTCACCAGTCGCTACCATACGTGCAACATTAATAGCTTGAGCAAATCGTAGCTCAATGTGTCGTTTAGGAGAAACACTAACAAGATTGATAATGCATGTTAATTTTGAAAAGAATTGCCACAAAGAAACCTCATTTTCTGCATTAGCATCTAATATATGTTGTAATCGATGAGTAAAACAATGAACATAATACGCATATAGATAATCTCTTAAAAACAAAGCTTGTAATCCATTCAATACACCACACATGTTACTATCTCCATCATACCCTTGACTCTACAAATCATGAATGTGTAAACCATATTGAGTTAGCACATCAGATATTTCTTTCTTTAGTGTTGAAGCAATAGTGTCTGAAACATGCATAATCGAAAATCGTTCCCTTAAGAACCCATTAGCATCAACAAATCTTAATAAAATAGTCATTTGCTCTTTATTAGAAATATCTTTTGCTTCATCAACTAGAATACAAAATTTGGCTTTCCCAATTTTAGCATGAATTTTTTTTCCTCACTTCATTAGTTAGAATATGCAAAATCTCTTTTTGGATAAGAGGTGAAGTATATCTTGCATTTCCAAGAGCTTTCTCTAACACAACATCATCAATTTCAACATTTAAACTTTCTACAAGCTTTATTAGCTCTATGAAATTGCCACGATTTATCTGAAACTATTGATTCATCGTGACCCCTTAATGCACATCCTTGTAATGTAAGCCAACGAATGTTGTCAATTATGGCTTTGAGACATAATTGATTTTTCTTAATTTCTTTTAAACTTTGAACATGTAAGATCTTATCAATATGTTGAGTTACATTCATCAATGCTTCAATAGATTTTGTGGCATTATTATGTTAAGAAGTAAGACCTCTTACATGCATCAATAAGCATGCCTAGTCCCTTCATTCATCCTTTTCCAACTTTTAAAACCATCAACAGTAAATTTAGGATGCAACGGTTTATCATTTTCGAACATAAAACATGGAAATCAAAACAAAACATCTTTTGAATGAGAGTATTCTATCCAAGGGAATTGCCTGAACCATAATTGTTGAAATCGTCGACGTTGATTACTAGATTGATACCATGGATATTTAGTCAAGATAGGTTGAAAAGGCCCCATTTTAATATAAGCACGTCTGATTTCGCCACGTTGATTAACTGACTGCTTCTATATAAGAGCATGTAATTTGGGATCTTGTTCAAGAACGATATCATCATATTGAAGACAATAAACTTGAGTAGGAGATATTAGGTTCTATAATAGGTATAGAAGTATCAACTCTAGATGTCGAAGGTGTTTTAGTTGTTGATAATTTTCCCACACCTTTTGGTTTAAAGAACAAAAAAATAGTGTTGTCTTGCTTTTTTTTTTTTTTAATTTTCCATTAGCACTTCTTGAAAATTATTAAAATCAAAGTCAAACACTAATAGACTCAAACTAGACGATTATAAAAATCAATCAATTATTGCTCACACTCATCTCCCGTCATCATTAATTCAGGTCGATGAATCGGGATTTACCAATTGTCCATATATTTCTCATTCATTTCATCAAATCAAATAAATTAAGAGTAAAAAAATAAAAGGAATAAAATAATACCTAGTAAGTTGAGTGATATTTCTTTAAGAAAAGTCAAAAAGTGCATAAGCTAGAGACAAGAAACAAAGATAAAACATCAATATACATAGACACAATTTCGCAATTGAACTTGAACAAATTGTTACATTTCAATATCTATAAAATTGTCCAAAAAAAAGTTTGTTAATACATGCATTTGAGTACATTTAATCTTCAAAACACCAACAAAATAAAACTTAAATTTTTAAAAATTTTGGTATATAAAACATATGAAGGGACAACACATAGAAAGAAATTAGACAACTCAATATATTTTTCACATTTTCAAAATAATTTTATATATTTGTGAATTGAAATATATTTCAATGCACATAATAATTTATGTAAAATTGTCATATATTTCAATGCACACAATAACTTTCGAGTCCACATAAGTTAAAGTTGGGAGAGTAGTTGAGAGGGTGGACTTTCTCTTTCTAAAAAGTAGTATACGAAAGCTTTTACAATGGAGAAATTAAAGCAAAATGCCTTACCAGCTTTAGGGTATTCCAAAAGTTGAAGAAGGGATAGCTTATAATGGAGAGAGTCCCAAAAAAAAATCCTTACCAGCTGTTGAAAAGTGCAGGTGTGTTAATTTATATTAGAGAGAGAAAGAGTCTAAAAGGAATGAATTTAATTTTCTTATTCCCTAAGCTAAAGGAGACGTTCTCTTCAAGTCTTTCTAATTAGATTTTTTTTTTCCCCTAATCTATCTGGGCTATAGTCCATCACAGCCTATATATAGTTCTGCCCTTACTGAGACTAATAATGCCCAAAATTACAAAATACAATTTCAAGCATAAAGAGATGCCCTTGCTAGCATGTGCAGCTGAGCAACATTACTTCCCTTGGCTTGTTCAACGTACTCCCTATCTAATTAGGTTCTTTTATCCGAGGCTTTGTACTTATTACGTGAAACAATAAAGCTTATAGTCATAAAATTGAATATTTGTCAACAAAATAATATGACAAAAAGTGATAATAATAGTAAATTAACAACATAACTATGGAACTGAGGTAGGTAAGGGATATATAGTTATCTACGACCGGTGTAGGTAAGTGTTTCATAAACCAAGCTAATAGTGTATTGACATGTAGTGAATAGTAGGGAAGTTTGGTCTCTCCCAACCCAAGCTAGAGCTAAGCTTAATGTCAATGCTGCATGCATTGGGCAGCTGGGCTTTGGATGTGGGCTATCAATTCAAGAGATACACAAGGTGCAGTATTGTCTACTGCTTCCTTTTGTCTAAACAAGAAAGCATGTATTTTTATTTATTTATTTTTTAATTTATATTTTTTAATAAAGAAGAAAGCCTGTATCTTCTTTCCATCTCAATGTATAATGTCTGTCTTGCAGTAGGACTTTAGGTTTGAAC
Organism: Omphalea diandra; assembly: GCA_949677035.1. NCBI lineage: Eukaryota > Viridiplantae > Streptophyta > Magnoliopsida > Malpighiales > Euphorbiaceae > Omphalea > Omphalea diandra. The sequence continues at coordinate 54,072 of CATIWR010153643.1, forward strand.
TTTATTGTACAACATTATAAGCTGCACACTTACTATGTATAAAGAAAATAAACATATGCAAATCTACAATAAAGCATTTCACAGTTTATTTTTGCCTCTCTTGAAATTTTAAAGTTTGGGTTGCTCTCTCATGTGATGCTTTAGCAAGTACTTCAGTTTTCATGTAATACAAAGAAAACAAAAAAGCTTGAGTTGAAGTATTTAAGATTAAAATTTTTATATTTACATATTTTATAGATTGAATTATATTTTCGTCCTTTACATATTTTATTATTTTAATGTGTCTAAAATGAAATTGAGAATTACAACTTTAAAGTTTACAATCCAAACATTAAAAGTATAATTATAATTATAATTCAAATTTCTTTTCTTTTTTTTTTTTTTTGGTTCCTCTTAATCTTTGAATGAATTCAATGGCATAAAAATTGATCTCAAATATATCATAAAAATTGAACAAGTGGTAGTGACCCAAATCCTAAAATCACCCAGTACTAAACGAACAAAAAATTTCATCGATAAAGATTTAATACCCTCATCAAGAAAACTAATGAAAATAAAACAAAACAATACTTAAATACCATAAAAAAATCTGAATTATTATTAAAAAACTAAAAAAGAAGAGAACTGGACTATTAATAGCACAGTTAAAATTTAAGCTAAACAAAGCAAATTAAGTTGACATATTCAAAGCAAATAAGGGCAAGCAAACATTCCTAATAAATTCTAGAAGATGTTCTTAAGGCAAAATAGGAAAATTAAATTTTTTAGAAGTGTTGATGTGAGAGCTAAAATCATTTTCCACATAAAATAGTACAAAATTATAACATTAGCTATAGCATCATCCTCTACTAATCTATGCTTGTGATGACAGAATGATGGGCAACCCAATGACAATTACTTGATGACAATTATCATTCTTTTTCAATTTTTGAACAAATCCAATCACATAAAACTAATATCGCTTTAGCCCCTAATTTGGGTTAGAAAAGTAGTCATTTGGAGTTTTGATTTAGAAAAGTAGTCTTTTGGAGTTTAGATTACAGAATAACAGTAATATGCTTTGCTTGTAGACTGGGTTGTCTTGTCTACTCAAACACGTCTTTAGTTTGGTTTGGGCCAGAAATTTAGTTATTCATTTGGAGTTTGGCTTTGAGTCTTTGTCCTTTTCCACAGCTCGCAAGGGCTATTTATTAGTGTTCCCACAAGCTGCTGGACACAACCCATCTGCTAAATTCTTTTTTCATTGCCAAACGAAATGAGGATTCACTATTCTTGCAGTTTTCTTTTGCACCATTCTCTTCTTTTCCTTCTTGAGACAGCTCTTTTTTTCTCTTTGAATTTACCAGTGATGCAAGGAAGCGCTGTTCCTTCAGCAAATCACACTGATAATCTTGCTCTCCTAAAATTTAAACAAGGAATATCCAGTGATCCAAATGGAATCTTCCGCTCATGGAATGATTCTCTCCCTTTTTGCCATTGGTATGGAGTCACTTGCGGTCGCCGCCATGATAGAGTCACGTCGTTGGTGTTAAAAGGGCAGAACCTTATTGGGTCTATGTCACCTTATATTGGCAATCTGAGTTTTCTCAGGAACCTCGATCTCCAAAACAATAGCTTCCATGGTCCAATTCCCCAAGAAGTCGGTAATCTGTTTCGATTGCAGGTATTGCGTCTCAATAATAACACTCTACAAGATGAAATTCCAGTGAACCTAAGCCGCTGCTCAAAACTCCTGGTAATTAATCTGCAAGTGAACAATCTTGTTGGCAGAATCCCTGCACAGCTAAGCTCTTTAGCAATGCTTCAACGGCTTCTAATTAGTATAAACAATCTGACAGGAGAAATTCCACCTTCCATTGGCAACCTTTCATTACTTAACTATCTTTATGCAGGAGGAAATAATTTGGAGGGGAATATTCCTGATGACATTGGTCGATTAACAAGCCTTATAGAGTTGTCTGTTGCAGGCAATAAACTATCTGGTATTTTACCTTCATCTCTTTCCAACATATCATCTATCAATTTAATCTCAATTGCGTACAACCAGCTCAACGGGAGCTTGCCAAACAACATAGGCCTAACTCTTCCAAATCTTCAGCGGTTTGCAATAGCCCAAAATTACTTTTCTGGGTTGATTCCAAACACCTTGTGTAATGCTTCTCACCTGGAAGTACTTGATGTTCCTGCAAACAAGTTCACAGGACAAGTTCCTACTTGTCTAGGAAATCTACCAAGGTTTTGGCGGATAAGTGTTGCATATAATAATCTAGGAAACAATTCCGCAAGTGACTTATCCTTTATAACATCTTTGACAAATTGCAGCAATCTCAAATTCCTAAATTTTGAATTAAACCATTTTGGAGGTGTTTTACCCACCTCTGTAGGTAATCTATCTGTTCAACTTACCTACTTATACTTAGGAAACAATCAAATCAGTGGACATATTCCTGAAACAATAGAAAATCTCATCAATTTAATTGCCCTAGGCATGCAAAACAATCTTTTCTCTGGGGTTGTTCCCTTTTCTCTAGGAAAGGTGCAAGGACTTCAAGTAGTAGATTTAGGTGGAAACAGATTGTCAGGTCGCATTCCATCCTCTATAGGCAACCTCACCCAATTGTACAGTCTCTTACTTCCACAAAACAAATTTGAAGGAAGTATTCCTACAAGGATTCAAAACTGCCAGAATTTACAGATGTTGGATCTTTCACAAAACAACTTCAATGGGCCTATACCCAAGGAGCTATTCAGTATTTCTCCCTCATTGCAATTATTGAACGTGTCGCATAATTCACTATCTGGTGACCTGCTTGCAGATATAGGGAAGCTAAAAAATATATATAAACTTGATGTCTCGGAAAACAGTTTATCAGGAGAAATCCCCGGAACCATTGGTGATTGTTTAAGTTTGGAATTTCTCTACATGCAAGGAAATTCTTTCCAAGGAGCCATTCCTTCATCCTTAGCGTCCTTAAAGGGTCTACAGCAATTAGATCTTTCAAGAAACAACTTGACTGGCCAAATTCCAAAGGACTTGCAAAGTCTTCAATTTTTGTTGTATCTGAATCTTTCTTTCAATAATCTCGAGGGTGAAATTCCAACAGGAGGCATCTTTGCGAATGCGAGTGCAGTTTCACTGATGGGTAATAATAAGCTTTGTGGTGGGGTGCGTCAGCTTTTTCAGCCAAAATGCCCTACCAAAGCAATTAAAAAAGGAAAATCCATTTCTTTTAAGTTAGAAATCACCTTACCTGGTCTGATTCTCTTCGTCACACTAATGCTAGCCTGTGTTGTTGCTTATCGAAGGAAACATTCAAAAAAGAGGTTGCCTGCTGCACCACCAAAAATGGACCACCTTGTGAAGGTATCTTACACTGATATTCATAATGCAACTGATGGATTTTCCTCCAATAACTTAATTGGATCCGGCAGATTTGGCTTCGTCTACAAGGGATTTGTCAATCAAATAGAAAGGCCAGTTGCAATTAAGGTCCTCAAACTTGAAACAACGGGTGCTTTAAAAAGTTTCATGGCTGAATGCAAAGTGTTGAGGACTGTTAGGCATCGGAATCTTATTAAGCTATTAACATACTGCTCTTCCATAGATTACAAAAACAATCAATTCAAAGCTCTAGTTTTTGAATTTATGGGTAATGGGAGCTTAGATAAGTGGTTGCATCTTGATATCAATGGCAACAATCAATCAAGAACCTTGAATTTTCTTGAGAGATTGAATATTGCTATTGACGTGGCATCTGCATTGCATTATCTTCACGATCATTGTGAAAATCCCATCATTCATTGTGACTTAAAGCCTAGTAATGTGCTGCTTGATGACGATATGGTTGCTCATGTGAGTGATTTCGGATTGGCTAAACTTTTCTGGACTACCAATGATGTATCTCAAAGTCAAACCAGCTCAATTGGAATAAGGGGAACCATTGGCTATGCGCCTCCAGGTAACAACTACTCAATTCCTTATTTGGATAATTCCAAGAGTGTTGCTACAATACTAATATGCTGCTTTATGCATTAATTAACTTGATGAATCCTATATAAATATGCAGAATATGGAATGGGTAGTATGGCATCAAAAGAGGGTGATATGTATAGTTATGGAATCCTTGTACTAGAGATGTTCACTAGAAAAAGACCGACAAATCCAATATTTAAAGATGGTTTAAATCTACACAACTTTGTGAAGAATGCACTGCCAACAAGTCTTGCGCAGATAGTGGATCCAACTCTTCTCCCCAGAGAAATGGAAGAATCACTAACACCAATTTCTGAACAAGACAATGGTTCAATAGAAATTCATGCAGATGAAGAAGCAAACAATAATAAGAACCTAAGCTGGACGAGCACTAATGAGAAAGAATGCTTGCTTTCGGTGTTTAAAGTTGGATTAGCTTGTTCAGCAGACTCACCCAAGGAAAGAATGAATATGAAGGATGCTGCCAAAGAACTACATTTAATTAGAAACAGTATTCCCTGAGTTCAAATTTATAAGGTATATATAGTAGTTGTACATGCTATTTTAATCCATATTTAAATATATATATATATATATATATATTCATTTCTTGGTTAACCTTGCTAATTTCTTTTGTTTATGTCAGGAGCATAATACTTTCTAAAGAAGTCAGATGGCTAATAAGTTAAGTTTTCTTTGCTAAGCGCTTGCTGAGTACAATTATCTTTTCATTTTCCTTATATGTACAAAAAATAATTTACATATATAGCTGGTGTGTATGCATATATAGGCAAGTGAATATATTTGCTGAATCTGTATTATGCTTGTAGCATTTACTAGTAAATTGATGCCTATTATTAACAAGTAAATACTCTTTTTTTCTTTTAATATACTGAGACCAATAATGCCCAAAACTACAAAATACAATTTCAAACATAAAGAGATGCCCTTGCTATCTTGTGTAGTTGAGCAACATTACTTACCTCGGGGTGTTCAACTTACACCCTTCTCTCATTATCTTGTAATCTTATTTCATAATACAAGAGTGCTCACAATTATAAAGGTAAATATTTATCACTAAATAATTGAATAAATATTCAAATACAAACTGGATGCACTAATATATGATATTGATGTTACTTATTTCCTTTCAAGTTGGACATATGTGTTACTTATGTTCAATTTGGTCAAGTTGTTCCTGAGTTGAATTGGATGGAGAGCCCTTATAAACATGTCTGTAACTTGCCAAGTTGTCTTTAGATATGCTGGCTTTATTAATCCTAGTGTAACTTTCTCTTTAATGAAATGACAATCTGTTTCGATATGTTTTGCCCTTTAATGAAATATTGGGTTCTTAGCAATATGGATTAAATGGCTAGCTCAGCAAATGGTAGATCTCACAAAGAAAACAAATATTATCTTTATATTGACAGAAGTTCGTTTGATGGCTTACCGTAGGTAAACCTCTCTACTGTGAATCCAAATATGATAGAACAAATCATAAATAAAAACCAAGCAATGATAGCACTTATACCAAAGTTTTGATATAAAAGAAAGAAAGCCACCGAAATCATATAGATCCAAAATGGAATAAAGTCGCATCAAACTCAAAACAAAAGGGATGCTAATAGTGGTACTATCTATCGATGAAAACTAGCTTCAACGTAACTAGCAACCTAATCAAAATGAGAAATAAACCATTCACAACCACCAGGAGTACTCAACAATAGGGGGGAAAAAAACCTAAAGATGGAAAGCTTATGAAGAAAGAGAGAAAAGAGATTTGCATTAAAAATTACGTGCTTGATCTACCCCTCGAAACCCAAAAAAACCAACCATATAATGAACTATAGATTGGAGCAATGGAATTAGAAAAATAATGAATACTGCAATAAAACTAAGCTGAAACCAAATCAATGGAACAATATTGTAGTGTTTGTTTTATTTGAGAGGTTAAGGCCCTTTTTCTCTTTTTCCTTAGGGTATTTATAAGCTTCTCATGCTTAGAAACAATGGAGGCCAGGAACAAATGTCTCTTTTCTTTAGGGCTACCCCCTATTCGTAGGTCATTATAGAATTCTTTTGATATCCTATTTTCTGGGTCATTTTAAAGTACTATTGTATCACTTTTGATTCAAACCATTAGATTTATTAATTTTAACATTGACATTCATTATTATAATAAGTTATCTTATCAATAATTAGTACTTATCTATAGAAATATTTATTATATTTTATCTTCATCATTTAAAATTAAATGCATTTAAATTTTCTTATCTTTATTGTCTTAATTTGCTAATTATTATATATAGTAATTAATAAATTTAGTAAAAACAAAATAGATAATGCTTCCTATAATATTTGATATTGTCAATAGATTTATTTTTAAAAAACATCAAACTTTCATGAATTTAATTTGAATAAATATTTCTTTTCTACTAAATTCAATTTATTTTTTTGGAAAATAATTTATAAAAATTAAAAAAATAAAATATATTAAAAATAATTACATTAATTAAAACTAATCTAATTCTAAATAAAATATTTATATCTTTTTATTTTGATTAATTTGTTACTAACATCTAATTTTTTGAACTATATATTAATTTAGTTATTTATATTTAGAATATAAATAATTTTATTTTATTGGCTAGAATATGTATAATGCCATTTCTTTTTGTCACAATAAGTTAATAGTTAATTTTAGATTTAATTTTTTTTTGAAATCTAATTAAAAATAATGAATTATTTTAGATAATTAAAGATGCAATCAATGTTTGTTAGCCTCTATCATCCGTAAGAGGCCTCTAATTCAACTTTGATGCTTTATATTTTCAGTCTTGCAGTAAAGTTGGTATTTTTGTGGGTTGCAGAAACTATTATGGGAAGCTAGTTGATCGTCAGACTATTTTGTAGTTAGTGCCCTCTCTTTTAGTTGCTTGCAATCAAGCTTGCTATTTCCAGGAAACCTCCTTTTTTCTTTTCTTTTTTTTTTTTCCTGAAAATATGATTTCCTTTTGCTAGTCGAAACAATCCAATATGGTGGCAACAATGTTTACTGCAATATATATACACACACACGAGATACATGGTAATTGATAAATAAGAAATATAAAAAATTTTAGTTAATAGAGTGATTAATATAATACTTATCTAGGTAAATAATAACATACTTATACTATAACTAATAAAAATAAATAGTTAAGTTGAATAATTTAATAAAAAGTTTAAACACTTTCATTCGGAATAGTTTATGTGATTTTAAAAAAAATTTAGATGTTAATGAAAATTTGATAAAAAATTTAAAAATATTTTATTTAGAATGAAATTAATTTTAAAAAATATAACTATTTTAAATAATTTATTATTAAATTTTTAATAAATTATTTTTTATAAAAATAGATTGATTTTAATAAAAAAAATATTTATTTTGATTTGATTCAATTAAATAAATTCATAGAATTCAAAAAATCTATAAAAGTTTGATCCTTTTAACAAATGAATCTATTAAAAATATAAAAAAAAGTATAGGGAATATATTTTATTAATTTATTAATTATTAAATATAATTATTAATAAATTAAAATGTGAAAAGATAAGACAAATTTAAATACATTTATTTAAAAATGATAAAGATAATATGTAAAAAATATTTTTATAAATAAATATTAATTATTAATGAGATAAATAATTATAATAATAAATAATTAAATTGTATGATATCATGACACTTCAGAATAACTCATCGGTAGAGGGTGCTAGAATGAACAAAACTTGACCCAAAATTATGGCAACTTGTTTTCCACACCCACCGATAACTACGGTCAAGTAAAGCACAATTTTCAATGAGTTGGTAATTACAAAGTCAATGGAGGTGACAATTTCAAAGATAGCTCGAAATAATTTGATTCGAAATCCATTTAACTTGAAATTGACTCAATTAAATCTTTTCTAATTTGATTATAGGATAATTCGATTGATTTGATTTAATTGATGAATTTTTAATTATTTAAAATAATTAAAAATTATTTAAAAATTAAAATAACATTTTTCTATCCTTCAAAATTTGAAATTAAGAGTGATATAATTTGATTTGAAAACTAAAAAAATTTAAATTTCTTTCTATATATTGATCTTATGACCTAATCAGTGATTCAAAATGATCCGATCCAAATTGTAAATCAACGTGATCATAAATTGACCCTATCTGCCTTTGCCACTCTGCAACACAAGAATGCTATTATCAACCAATTCGTATTATTATTTTTTTACCTGTGTTATTATGATTGCAAGTCCTTAAATCAAATTGTATTTTATTAAATTATGAGAGAAAGATTTCAAGAATTTTCTTTCGTAAACCATTTATAGGACAAGGCTTGTAAAATGTTGACTTGACCTCCCAATCTTCTAGCAAAAGAATTTTTTTTTTTTTTGTGAACAAAGAAATTATTATTTCGAAATCAAAACTCGACAACTATTTTTCTAACCCAAAATTGGGGCTCAAGGTGGAATGAAGAAAGCCAAATGAGTAGACGATTTGCTGCCAAGACCAGCAGTCAATAGTGTAGTTGTTGGTCTGCTCCCAAGACCAGCAGCCAATAGCGTAATTGTTGGTCTGCTCCCAAGACCAGCAGTCAATAGCGTAATTGTTGATCTGCTCCCAAGACCAGCAGTCAATAGCGTAATTGTTGGTCTGCTCCCAAATGCTAACGAAAGTAGTCTCTTTTCTCTTGCTTTGCTAAATCCTCATTGTTGATCTGTTCTGCTCCCCAAACACATAAACTTAAATGAATGAAAGTATACTGCATCTAGAAGATCCAATATAATTTCTTTCTTTCCATGTTTTCTCTCTACTTTTTTTAGTTTTTAATAATAAATTATGGTATTTCTTATATTTTGTTTTTGGTTTTATAAAGTTGGTTCTCCAGTTGCCCTTGCGGCTTTTTGAATAGTGGCACGAACCAATCAATTTGGCTCGGATATTGGAAAGTCCCTGCATCGAACTGAAAGTCAGAGAACTAATGAAAAATTCCCAATGAACTGTAAATTAGTATTATTATTTTTTATGAAATTGTTGTTTGCAGTATTCAAGCAAGGCACCGGTGCATCTCAGCTAGGCTGACGTCCCATAGCACTTGCACCACAAAACTGCAGCAACCTTTTATTAATGACATGAAAAGAGTACAATGATACCAAAGAATTCAATAGAAGCCAATGAGGCTAAAGAATTGCAGTTAGACTAGTCTAACTATGATATAAATCTATAATTTGGTAAGCCATAGCCGTTATCCTCAACCAAAGAACTACAAAAACAGGGGGAAATTCCATCATGAAGCATTAGAAGAATAAAGGGCATGAGTAGCTAAAGCATCAACAATCATATTTCCCTTTCGATAAATGTGAGAAACAATAACAGTCATCTCATCCATTTAGCCTCCCATTTCCACGATACATCCAAAGACTTTTGATCTAATGGTATTTACAACATAGATTGAATCTCTTTCTAACCAAATATTATGCCAACCTAAGTTCCATGCTTCTTGAATGCCAATAATGACAGCAGCCAACTCTGCTTCATCGGCAAAACAAACTCCAATAGGAACTGAGAAACAACGCTGAACAAACCCTCTATAAGGTCGAAAGACACCTGCTGCAATAGACAATACGGGGGCACCTAAGGCAGGCCCATCAGTATTCAGTTTTAACCATCCCAGCATAGGAGGCTTCCAAATAACTTCAATAATATGTTGTGACCGCCGATGTGGAATAGGAGAAGCTCCAAGTTTTCGCAACAACTGAAACTCAAAATTATTATTATGACTAAAAACCCACCTTATAAAGGCCAACCTATGTAAGTTATTGCAAACTAAAACAACTAACAACATTAAACTGAGATCATTACAAGTTCTAATTAAACAACAAGTGAATAAATTTCATTCGTTACATCACAGACTACACTATTGCAGGATGCAGCATAAAAATAATACAATGAAATTAAGAAAATTCCATCAAACCGATACAAGGTTTCTCATTTCTCAAACAGACATGATTAAGAGGCAGGAGGAAAAGTATAAACACCATTGACAGCAATGAGAGCCATGCGATTGCTCGATGCTCGTAATTGTATAGCAGCAGCCAGCACTTTGGAGTTTTGCGTACAAAATAATAATATGTTTTGCTTGTAGACTGGGTTGCCAAGTCGAACACTTTTTAAAGTCTTGTCCTTTTACACAGCTCCCATACCCTCCCCAAAGGCTCGAAACATATTAGTATTTTGATGCCTTCACAAGTTCAGCTGTTTATTAGTGCGGTCCTGTATTTTGAACCATCTCTTATTTCTGTGATATTTGCATGGAAAGGAAAGAAAATGATGAGGTGATCCAGGATGGGAACTGTGCTGATCACTCATTTTGCTTGGACTGTAGAAGCAAGCATGTGGAGGCAAAAGTCAAAGAGGGTTTCAAGATTGTCGAATCCAATTGTGAATTTGTCCTTATTTTGGATTCCTTAAAAGCTTTTGATTTCCAAGGATGTGTTCATTATGTGGGAAAAAGCACTATGGGCAAAGATGAGTTCAAATAGTGGAAACGCTCCCTCGATGGTACCAGCAACAATCCATCACAAGATGAGAAAAAAGCAAAACTATCGAGGAGACTTTCAACAGAATCAATAACAAATCTAAAAAGATGTCAATTTATTACTAAAAAAACTAAGAAAAGGATTAGAAATGGACTAACACTTGCGGATGAGAAAAGCAGCCTTCTATCTCAACAGTCATGATTATTTGCTTCTAGAGAACTAAATGGAAAGCAAGTCGTCCACTGATCATTTAGCTTTTGTCATTCCACTTACCCCTCAATTTAGCTATTTATAAGTGATTCTTTATGCTGTTGGCTATCACCAAAAACCATCTTTTTCATTGCCAAACCAAATGAAGATTCATGTCGCTTGCACCTTGCTTTCACATCTCTCTCTTATTTTTCTTGTTGAAGCAGTTTTTTTTCCTGTCTTTGAATTTACAACTGATGCAAGTCATAATCCTTCAGGAAATCAGACTGATAAGCTTGCTCTAGTAAAATTCAAAGCAGGAATAGTTAGTGACCCAAATGGAATTTTCCACTCATGGAAAGATTCTCTCCCTTTTTGCCAATGGGATGGAATCACTTGCCGCCGCCGCCATCAAAGAGTGGCTTCATTGGTGTTAAAAGGGCATAATCTGATTGGATCCATATCACCATATATTGGCAATCTGAGTTTTCTCAGGATCCCCAACCTCAAAAATAACAACTTCCATGGCCCAATTCCATAAGAAGTTGGCAATCTCTTTCGATTGCAAATAATCGCTCTCAACAATAACACTCTACAAGATGAGATTCCAGTGAACCTGAGCCGCTGCTCCAAACTCACCATAGTAGATCTGCAAGTGAACAATCTTGTTGGAAAAACCCTGCACAGTTTGGTTCTTTAGCAATGCTTGAATGACTTGGAATTAGCGGAAACAATCTGACAAGGAGAAATTCCACCATCCTTTGGTAACCTTTCATCACTTTTCGCACTTTATTTAGGAGAAAACCATTTGGACGGAAATATTACTAAGGACATTGACGATTAACAAGCCTAAAAGATTTGTCTATTGGACTCAATAAGCTATCTGGTACATTTCCTTCATGTCTACTAAACATATCATCTATTAATCTCCTCTCAATTGCATACAACCAACTCAATGGAAGCTTACCAGATAACATAGGCCTAACTCTTCCAAATCTCCAGCAATTTGAAATAGCCAGAAATTACTTTTACGGGTTACTTTCTAACTCTTTGTGCAATGCCTCTCAACTGCAAAAAATTGATAACATTAGAAACACTTTCACAGGACAAGTTCCTACTTGTCTAGGAAACCTACCAAGCCTTTGGTGGCTAAATGTTGGCCTTAATAATGTGAGAAATAATTCTACATAAGACTTATCCTTTTTAACATCTTTGACAAATTGATCACAGAGCAAATTTTAAATTACAACTTTGGAGGTGTTTTACCAAACTCTGTAGCTAATCTCTCAGTTCAACTTAGCAATTTATACTTAGGATACAATCAAATCACAGGAAATATTCCTGAAATAATAGACAATGTCAACAACTTAATTTCATTGTCCATGCCAAACAATCTTTTCATTGGGTTCATTCCCTTTTCTCTGGGGAAGTTCCAAAGACTTCAAGGACTGTATTTAGAGGAAAATAGATTGTCAGGTGACATTCCTTCCTCTATGGGCAACCTTACTCGATTGTTTATGCTCAACGTTTCACCAAACAAATTGGAAGGAAGCGTTCCTGCAAATATCAAAAACCGCTTAGATCTACAAGTTTTTGCATATTTCACAAAATAGTCTCAATGGATCCATACTTATGGAGTTGTTTGCTCTTCCTTCCTTGACCGGATTATTAAACTTGTCACATAATTCCCTAACTGGAAATCTACCTATAGAAACAGGAAAAGTAAAAAACATAAATATAGTCAATATGTCAAAAAATAGTCTTTCAGAAGAAATCCCTGGAACCATTGGGGATTGTTCAAGTTTGGAATATCTCTATGTGCAAGGAAATTATTTCCAGAGAACCATTCCTTCATCCTTGGCTTCATTGAAGGGCCTCCAAGAATTAGATCTTTCAAAAAACAACTTGACTGGCAAAATTCCAAAGGACTTGCAAAGTCTTCGATTTCTGTCACATCTGAATCTTTCTTTCAATAATCTTGAGGGTGAGATTCCAATAGGAGGACTCTTTGCAAATGCAACGGCATTTTCACTGATGGGTAATAATAGGCTCTGTGGTGGTGTGTCGTGACTCTTTCAGCCAAAATGTCCTACCAAAGCAATGAAGCAAGGAAATTCCATTTCTTTAAAGTTAGCGATCACTATTCCTTGTGTGATTTTTTTTTCCTGTTCATTCTAGCCTCTGTCGTTACTTGTCAAATGAAACATTCAAAAAAGAGGTCTTCTGCACTTCCAAAAATGGATTGCCTTTTGAAGGTATCTTACACTGACCTCCATCGTGCAACAAGTGGATATTCTTCCATTAACTTAATTGGATCTGGCAGCTTTGGTTTTGTATACAAGGGATTTCTCAATCTAATAGAAAGACCTATTGCCATTAAAGTGCTCAAACTTGAAACAAAAGGCTGCTTCAAAAAGCTTCATGGCTGAATGCAAACGGTTAGGCACTGTCAGGCATCGAAATCTTGTTAAGCTATTAGCTTATTGCTCTTCCATAGACTACAAACAAAATGAATTCATAGCTCTAATTTTTGAATTCATGGGAAAAGGGAGCTTAGATAAGTGGTTGCATCCTAATATCAATGTCGACAATCAATCAAGAAATTTGAATTTTCTCAAGAGATTGAATATTGCTACTGATGTGGCATGTGCATTGGATTATCTTCACGATCTTTGTGAAAATCCCATAATTCATTGTGACTTAAAGCCTAGTAATGTACTTCTTGATGACGACATGGTTGCTCATGTGAGTGATTTTGGATTGGCTAAACTGTTCTTGACCGATAATGATGTGTCACAAAGTCAGTCCAGCTTAATTGGAATAATGCATCTCCAGGTAATAGATATTCAAGTCTTTCTTCCTTAGATAATCCCAGAAGTGTTGCTACAATACTTATATGCTACTTACTCATTAATTAACTTGATGAATTCAATAGATACACAGAATATGGAATGGGTGGCATTGCATCAAAAGAAGGAGATGTGTATAGTTATGGAATCCTTTTGTTGCAAACGTTTACTGTTAAAAGGCCAACAGATGCAAATTTAAAGAGGCATGCATTGTCAAGAAGTCTTGCCCAGATAGTGGATCCCACTCTTTTCCCAAGAGCAATAAAAGAATCACCAACAAGAATATCTGAACAAAATAATAATGGTTCTATAGAAATACATGCAGATGGAGAAGCAAACAATAATTGGTACCTAAGACGGATGAGCACCAATGAGAAAGAATGCCTGGTTTCAGTGTTTAAAGTTAGAGTAGCTTGTTCAGCAGAATCACCGAATGAAAGGATGGAAATGAGGGATGTTGCTAGAGAACTACGTTTGATTAGAAGCAGATTCCTTAGAGTTCGGATTTATGGACAAAGATCTAGAGGTATATATAGTCGTTGTACATGCCATTTTATCCCCATATATATATATTTATTGATTAACTTTGCTAATTTCTTTTATTGATGTCAAGAGAATAACACGTTCGGGAAGAAGTCAGATAGCTAATACGCTTCCTTTCCTAAGCGCTTGCTGAGTGCAATTGCCTTTTTTTTTTCTTTGAAAAAATAATTTAGATGTTTATATTGGATGTGAATGCAAATATAGGAAAGTAAACAAATTTGTCGAATTTGGACTTGCGTTTTGCTTTTATGCTTATAGCATTGTGTTAGTAAATTGACGCAATAGTCATACCTGCTTGATACATTAACTTGATGAATTTTACATACACGCAGAGTATGGAATGGGCAGCATGGCTCCAAAAGAGGGTGATGTGTATAGTTATGGAATCCTTGTGTTAGAGATGTTCACTGGAAAAAGACCGACAGATGCAATATTTGAAGAGGGTCTAAATCTGCACAACTTTGTGAAAAATTCATTGCCAGGGAGTCTTGCACAGATAGTGGATCCAACTCTTATCCCAAGACAAATGGAAGAATCAGTAGCAGTAATATCTGAACAAGATGGTTCAATAGAAATACATGCAGACGAAGAAGCGAACAATAATTGGAACCTAAGCCGGAATGCTTGCTTTCAGTGTTTAAAGTTGGAGTAGCTTGTTCAGCAGAATCACCGAATGACAAGATGGAAATGAGTGATGTTGCTAAAGAATTACATTTGATTAGAAGCAGATTCCTTAGAGTTCTGATTTATGGACAAAGATGAGGCATATATAGTAGTTGCACATGTAATTTCATCTCCATATATATATTTATTGGTTAATGTCGCTAATTTTCTCTTGTTGATATCAGGAGAATAATAACACTTTCTGAAGAAGTCAGATGGCTAATAAGTTTCCTTCGCTCAGCACTTGCTGAGTACAATTATCCTTTTGTTCTTCTCTTTTTGTGCAAAAATAATTTAGATGCGCATATTGGATGTGTATAAAAGTAAACAAATTTGCTGAATTTGTGCTTGTTGTTCTATCTTTATGCTTGTAGCATTGTACTAGTAAATTGATGCCTATTATTAACAAGGAAACCTTCTTTTCTTCTTTTAATATAGTGAGACCAATAGTGCCCAAAACTACAAAATACAATTTCAAACATAAAACAGATGGCCTTGCTATCATGTGCAGATGAGCAACATTACTTCACTTGGCGTGTTCAACTTGCTCCCTTATCACAATAGCTTCTCTTATTTGTAGCTTTATCCTTATTACGTGACACAATAATGCTTACTATCTTAAAATTAAACACTAAATTTCCAAATATAAACTGGACGCACTGATATATGATTCATATGTCACTTATTTCCCCTCAAGTTGGACGTGTTGCTTATGTTCCACTTGCTTAACAAGTTCCTGAGTTAATTTGGATGGAGAGCCCTTTAACTCAGATATTCTGGCTCTATTAATCCTGCAACTTGCCGAGCAGTCATCAGATATTCTGGCTCTATTAATCCTGTTACAATTTTCCCTTTATTGAAATGACAATATATTTCCATTTGCATTGTCTTTTCATGAAATATTCTGTTCAAGAAATATGGATTGTTGAACCTTGAAACATTATCATAAAATAACTTTGTAACACCTTACCATGAATTTCATTCTAAATTACGTAGTTATATGTTAATTAGGATTATGTTTAATAAATAATATGTTTAATCAAGATCATACAACAAATACTAATAATAAGATAAGGGATTTAAGTTAATATTTTGGGAAAATACATATAGTTTTGCATCTCATATACCAGGCACATAATAATCGTAGGCAAGTCGGTGGATACTGATGGCGTGAAGATGATCCCTATGAATGAAAGATTTCACGTTGAAGCAGCATTGTTTGTATTGCCCCTGGAAACTACACATCAAAATCATAGCCAAGTTTGGTCTCCCCCAAAATATCGACTCTTCATGCATCTCAGCTGGGCTTTGGATGTGGAGCCATCACTCGAGAGATGCAAAAGGTGCGGTATTAGCTACTGCTTCCTTTTGGTCTGAAATAGAAACCTGCCCAGCTGCGATGCATGCAGAGTGCATATGAAAAGGATAGATCATAGCACCAATGGAAAATGACATTTTCTTTAACATAATGATGCAATGTGCAAAGATGAATTCAAATAATGGCAGTAAAGCCTTTCCCCGCTGGTACCACCAACAATCCATCACAAGATGAGCAAAAAGCAAAACTATCAAGGAGACTAAGAAAAGATCAAAATTTTATCAACGAAAAAAAAAAGGGAAAAGGATAGAAATGGACTGGCAGTTGCGGATGAGAAAAGTCGCCCGCTATCCCCACAACCATAGGAGAACAAAGAAGAGAAGTGCTTATTGGCTTCTTGTCAACCAACTGAAAGCAAGTTGTCAACTGATCATTTAGCCCCTTCTTTAGGAAATTAAAAAAAAAATCCAGGAAAATTTTCACTTGGTCGAACGATTTGATTGATATTTACTTTTTGAGCCCTTTTTCCCTGCTTTTGTACCTCAAATTTGGGTTAGACTGCAATAAGTCCAGTCCTGTCCTGTCCTATCACACGTTTAGCTATTTATTAGCGATCCAATAAGCTGCTGGATTTCCCCAAAAACCCTCAACTAAATATTTTTTTTATTGCCAAACCAAATGAGGATTCACCATACTTGCACCTTGCTTTCACTTCTCTCTTATTTTTCTTCTTGAGGCCGCCTTTGTCTTTGATTTTACAAATGATGCAAACAGCAAGTGATAGTGCTTTAGGAAATCAGACTGATAAGCTTGCACTGCTAAAATTCAAAGCAGGAATAGCTAGTGATCCTAATGGAATCTTCCACTCATGGAATGATTCTCTCCCTCTTTTCCACTGGTATGGAGTCACTTGCGGTCACCGCCATCAGAGAGTCACGTCATTGGTGTTAGATGGGCAGGATCTAATTGAATCCACATCACCTTATATTGGCAATCTGAGTTTTCTCAGGATTCTTGACCCCCAAAACAACAACTTTCATTATCCAATTCAACAAGAAGTCGGTAATTTGTTTCGGTTGCAAGTGTTACCTGTCTACAATAATATTTTACAAGATGAAGTTCCAGTAAACCTGGGCCGCTGCTCAAAACTCAGGATGATAGATTTGTCAGCCAGCAATCTTACTGGAAAAATTTCTACAGAGCTTGATTCTTTAACAATGTTTGCAGTGCTTAAAATTAGCGAAAACAACTTGATAGGAGAAATCCCATCAGCTTTTGGCAACCTTTCATTACTTACCAAGTTTTATGCAGCTGACAATCATTTGGAGGGAACTATTCCTGATAACATTGGTCGATTAAAAAGCCTAACAGCTTTGGCTATTGGACTCAATAAACTATCTGGTATATTCCCTTCATCTCTTTTCAATATCTCATCAATTAATCATATTGGAATCCCGGAAAACCAACTCAATGGGAGCTTACCAGACAACATGGGCCTAAATCTTCCAAATCTCAAAATATTTGGAATCAGGGGAAATTACTTTTCGGGGTCAATTCTAACGTCTTTGTGCAATGCTTCCGAACTGAAAATAATTGATATTTCTGACAATACTTTCATAGGACAAGTTCCTACTTGTCTGGGAAATATACCAAACCTTTGGTGGCTAAATGTTGCAGACAATAATCTAGAAAATAATTCCACAGGTGACCTATCCTTCTTAACTTCCTTGACCAGTTGCAGCAATCTCAATGCACTAGGTTTCGAATTCAAACCATTTTGGAGGTGTTTTACCCAACTCTGTAGTTAATCTTTCGGTTCAACTTAGCAAATCATACTTATCATAAAATCAAATCACTGGAAATATTCCTGAAACGTTAGAGAATCTCATCAACTCAATTGCACTGTCCTTGTCAAATGATCTATTCATTGGGTCATTCCCTCTTCTTTATGGGAAGTTGCAAAGACTTCAGTTACTGTGTTTAAAAGGAAACAGATTGTCAGGTCACATTCCTTCCTCTTTAGCCAACCTCACTCAATTGTCTTGACTTCACCTTTCACAAAACAAATTAGAAGGAAGCATTCCTGCAAATATCAAAAACTGCCAAGATTTACATGTTTTGGATATTTTGCAAAATAACCTCAATGGATCCATACCTAATGAGCTGTTCGGTCTTCTTTCCCTGCCCCAATTATTAAACTTGTCGCAGAATTCCAAAACTGGGAACCTGTCTACAGAAATTGGAAAGCTGAAATATATAAATACAGTGGATATTTCAGAAAATAATCTTTCAGGAGAAATCCCTGGAACCGTTGGGGATTGTTCAATTTTGGAATATCTCTATATGCAAGGAAATTCTTTCCAAGTAAAAGGATGAACATGAGGGATGTTGCCAAAGAATTACATTTGATTAGAAGCAATTTTCTTGGAATTCGGATTTATGGACAAAAATCAGGTATATGCAGTGGTTGCACATTTAATTTCATCCCCATATATATATTTATTGGTTAACATTGCTAATTTCTTTTATTGATGTCAGGAGAATAATACTTTGTGAAGAAGTCAGATGGCTAATAAGCTTCCTTTACTAAGCCCCTGCTGAGTACAATTGCCTTTTTCTTCTTTTCTTTTTTGTGAAAAAATCATTTAGATGTGTATGTTGAATGTGTATTGAAATATAGGCAAGTAAACAAATTTGCTGAATTTATAATTATGTTTTGTTTTTATGCTTGTAGCATTGCACTGATAACTTGATGCCTGTAATTAAAAGTGAACTTCTTTTCTTCTTTTAATACATTGAGACTAATAATGCCCAAAACTACAAAATACAATTTCAAACATAAAGAGATGCCTCTGCTAAGTGGCCAACATTGCTTCCCTTGGCATGTTCAACTTATTTGCTTATCTCATTAACTTCTAATTTAAAGCTTTGTGTTTCTTATGTGAAATAATAATGCTTATATAATAATAAAATTAAATCTATTTATCACTAAATAATTGAATAAATTTTTAAATACAAGCTGGACACAGTAATTGTTGGGTTGATGAAGAAGACGATGAACATTTAAGAAACATAACATAGCAAATATATAAACAGAAAAGAAAAGATTAAAAACACAACACATAAGAATATGAAGACACTTTTTTTTTTCTTTTCTTCTTCTTCATTTTCGTTTGCTTTTCATGTACACTTCAACCTTACATTTCATTCTCTTTATATAGAGTCAAACTCATAACACAAGTCATACTTTAGTTACTTAACAAGTATGGTTCACCATTACTTTAGACCCATAACTTGTTTCCTTAAAACAAGGAGTTCCACTCCTTTTAACTAAACCATAAAAATATCTAACAAATTTCAACTAAATCTCACTTTCCAACACTCCTCCTTGGGATTTTGTTGGAGATTTGAGATTTTATCATCAAGAACACATTAATTATGGCAGCTCCTCAATTTTTTTGGCTGCTTTTCCACGAATCCTTCATGAAGCTGTTGCTTGCTTCTTAACACTATGGGTCCTCCTTAACACTTTGGTTGCTTTTAACATCAAGAACTCATCAAGGGTATCTCCTCCTTCACATTTTGGTTGTAAATCCTTTCTTCTTCAATTTTAAGGACATGAAGGTCCCTTCAACTTCATGATTTTTCAGTTTACAAATGACGGTCTTCTTCCATGTTCTCCTATTTAAAGACTTGCAGGTCTTCTTCCGTTGCGGAAGCCATACGACAGTTTAAGGACACGTTGGTCCCCTTCAAGTTTTCAGTTTATGGACATTTTGGTCCTTTTCAAACACATTCAGTTTAAAGACATGTTGGTCCCTCCATTTAAACAATTTTAAGACTTGCTTTTGGTCTTTCCATTGTTTTTTATTTGAAAACACAATCAACATGGAAACTTTTCTCATGTTTTTGTGTCAAAAAAACAAAGTATTGCTAACAATCATGAAATCTTTCTTCTGGGTTTACTCAAAAAATAGAGTACTGTAACCCACAAGCAAGCATTTTCTTTCTTTTTCGTTTTGAAAGAAAAATCAAACCATCGAATGTTTAAAAGGCAGCTTCATTTGGACAAAAAGGTTTCAAAAAACCAGAGATTTTTTCTTTTAAAACAACACAGGCCCCTCAAAGATCATTGGAGCTCTGATACCACTATTGGGTTGATGAAAAAGAAGAAGATGAACATTTAAGAAACATAACATAGAAAATATATAAACAAAAAAGAAAAGATTAAAAACACAACACATAAGAATATGAAAACACTTTTTTTTTTCTTTTCTTCTTCTTCATTTTCGTTTGCTTTTCATGTTCACTTCATGCTCTTTATATAGAGCCAAACCCATAACACAAGCCATACTTTAGCTACCTAACAAGTGTGGTTCACCATTGCTTTAAACCCACAACTTGTTTCCTTAAAACAAGGAGTTCCACTCCTTTTAACTAAATCATAAATCTTAACAAATTTTAACTAAATCTCATTTCCAACAGTAATATATGATACTGACGACTTATTTTCCCTCAAGTTGGACATATATGTTAGTTATCTTTAACTTACTCAACGAGTTCCTGAGTTGAATTGGATGGAGAGCGCTCATAAACATGTATGCAACTTGCTTAGTAGTCTTCAGATATTCCGGCTTTATTAATTCTGTTGCAATTTTCTCTTTAATAAAATGTAATCTATTTCGATATGGTTTGTCCTTTCATAAAATGTTGAGTTCTTAGTAATATGGATTATTCAAACTTGAAATATTATCATAGAATAACTCTGCAAGATCCTATCCTGTCTTGAATTTCATTCTAATTACATAGATCTATATGTTAATTTTGATTATGTTCAAAAAATAATATGCATAATCAAGATTCTATTACAAATGGTAATTATAATAGTAAATTAATTACATAACTATGGAATTGAGGTAGATAAGGAATATATATTAATATTTCGAGAAAATACTCGTGCAGTTCGGCATGGGTATATATGTTTCTTATACCAAGCCAATAGTGTAGTGACACAAAATAAATCATAAGCAAGTTAGTGGGTTGTGATGATGAAGATGATGAAATGTGAAAGGCTTCTTTTTTGTTTTTTTGCTGTGAAGAGGAGAGTTCACAGTTGAAGCAACGTTGCTTGTATTGCCCATGGAAACTACACATGAAAAAAGTAGGCAAGTTTTGTCTCTCCCAACCCTAGGTAGAGCTAAGCTCAACTCTGCACTCATTGGGCAGCTGGGCTATGGATGTGGAGCTTTCATTCTAGAGACGCACAAGGTGTGGTAGCTACTGCTTCCTTTTGGTAAGCAGCCCTGAATTAGCTGAGGAACAGGCATTTGGAAGTAGAAAGAGACAACCTCAATCTAGTGAACTCTATTGGCCTTATTGATGACTCTAGATCTTAATCTTTTGTTTCTTTTACTTTTGTGTCTAGACTTGCAAAAAAATGTTGCCCATCAATTGGCTACGTTTGCTTTCCCTCGGAAGAAGGAAGAAATTGTGTTAATGGAGGAGGCTTTCTCTTTGCTTCGTGGACCTAATCCATCAGGATGTACTTTCATTTTCTTAATGGACGTTCTTTCCTTCCTTTAAAAGGGGAAAAAAAAAAGGATTACATCTTATAATGAAGAAATGTATGTGATTGTGGTTTCGTTTATATCAAAGAATTCAAAAATTCTGAGGTTCAAAAATTTTTTAATATGAACAAATAAAAAAAAATGATATAAAATATATGACTTTTCTTCTTTTTTTTTTTTTTTTTGTAATTCACAATATGACATTTAATTTTAAAAACGCCTTTGGGCCAACCATTTCTTGTGTTTCTTTAACAATCTAAACGGATTTCTCCGAAGCTGAGCCTAGGCCCAAAAAGCAACGAAAGATGGTATGAGATAATCAAATTAATGGCCATGTTGATTAAATAATATATATATATATATATATATATATATATATATATATATATATATATATATATATATATATATA
>CATIWR010153644.1:0-14103 GCA_949677035.1 Omphalea diandra
TATATATATATATATATATATTATCAAAATGTACAAAAAGTTATCCTTTTCGCTTCACATCATTTCAAATTTATATGTTCTCAAAGTCACTTAAAACTCTCAATCTTCTTTTAATTTTTAATTTTTTAAAATTTATAATAAGATTTTTATAGTTTTCTCATACATTTAAAACAAGTAATATTAAAGTAATATAAAATAGTTAACATTTAATAAATGTGAAGTTTATTATAACATATATAATTAATTTTTGGTATTAAATAATACAAAATATGGTAAGTGAAATAGCTAGGTTTAATTTATATACAATGAATAAATATGGAAAATATTTCATATATGAAGTAAAAGTTTTTGAAATTGCTCATTTTAGAAAAATTCTATAAATATTCTTTTAATTTTTAAAATAATTTTATTGGCATGAAATTAATATTTACAATTTCATATAAATAACAGAGTTGGATAAATTCATAAAATTAATAATTCAATTTTAATTCTATAGTTTTGAACATATTTAATCCATATGTAAATTTATTTAAGATAAATTTTTTTAATCAAGATGATATATATGGTAAAAAAAGAAATTAATATTAATTTACGGTTCAAATATATTCTTAAATTTATATAAAAAAATTAATTTCAATAAATATATAAGTGAAAATTAATTTAAAAAATTAAAACAATCACTTTTAAAAACAAGAAAAAAAAATCCAAAATTATTATTAGACTAATAACATTTTTACCAAGCGCCAACCTCATGGTAGAGAAGGTTATATAAATTTAGGCTAGCCAAGTTGGCTCGAGCTAAAACAACCAATTAATGAACGAAAAGGACTAATAGAGCAACTGGCTGAATTAATACAAATGAACGGTTGATTGTGCCTAAATTAAATATTGTAATTAGTTGTGAATTAGTGCATTCCGCAATATGATTATCGTAATAATTTTTAAATAACTTTAATATTTTTAAGTAATTAATTAGTTAAATAATTAAAATTAATACATAAATAATAATTAAAATTTAATTATTATTTTATATAAAGTTATTATTAAGTAAATAAAATAATAAAATAAATTTCTCAAAATTTATAATTATAGAGGGAGTTGGTTGTAACAATATATTATCTACTTGACATGATTTTTAAAAAAATTATTGAATTTGAATGAAATAATTTTTGATAATCAATCAAACAAATAATATTAAGTATTTCATAATAAAAAATAAAACAAATAAATAATTAATATATATATATATGAGGTAATTATAACAAAAAATTGTTTATTAATTTATACATTTAATCTTGTATGTATAATTTTAAAAGAATATTTATTAAATTTGAATGAAGTTCTTGACAGTTTATTGTATTGTTGTTTACTCTTACATACTTAAAACTTTGAACAGTCACTAAAATTAATTCAAATTTTAACTTTTATTTAAAATTTTTATTTTATATTTTTATAATTATTTATTTAGAAATAGTTTAGAAATTTATTTTTTAGATATTTCTAATTTCCTATTCATAATATCTTGGCCTTTTATTTATAATTTTTATTTTTTAGATTTTTCTAATTTTCTGTTTATAAGTAGTTTAAATGTTTTACTTTTTAAGTTTTTTTTAATTTTTTATTTAGAATATTTTTTTATAACTTGATGTCCTAATTAAAATTTTACTTTTTAGATTTTTAATTTTAATTTAGAAAGTTTTTTGTTCAAAATATTTTTTGTATAAACTTGACTTTCTAATTACAATTTTGCTTTTTTAATTTCTAATTTAGAAAGTTTTTTTTTTTATTTTAGCAATTGAGTTTTCTAATTTTTTATTTAGAAATATTTTTTTAATATGGTAATTTTCTATAATATAATTTAAAATAATAACTTATGATTGTATTATGAATAATTATTTAATAAATAACAAATAATAATTTAAAATTAATTTTGAGACTGAAATTAATTGCAACTAGCTAAAAACTAATTGTAAATACTATATAGGATTTATAAAATACAAATCAATACATTATAAAACTCAAGTTCTTGAAAATTTTTGCCCAAAAAAAGATAAATAAATGAGAAATATTATAAAACTGAAATATAATAATCGGAGCTTTTTATTAGAACCCATAAACAGATTGAGTTGAGTGAGTTTAGGTCAAATCATTTTAGACTGAATTGATTTTAATTTTTTTTTGCATGTGACTGAGTCAAATCGGGTTATCGAGTTAAAGTATGAAAAATTTTAATTTATTTTTCAAATATCAAATTAAGTTGAATCACTCATAATTTTATTTTTAAAATCTGAAAAATATTATTTAATTTTTTAAAAAATTTTAAATATTTTAAATAATTTAAATCGAATTATTAAGGTTGACTTGCATGTCAAGTTGAGTTAATTCAAGTTGACTTGTGAATTGATCCATTTACCACCTCCATCTCAAACCTCATTGCATTCTTAATCTGATAAGAGGGTGATACTGCTAAAAATTAAAAAAAAAAAAACTATTTATTAATTGATAGTAAATTTTTAAATATAATTTTGTGTGCCATAAATTGATTTTCAAAGTTTATATTTAAAAATTTTGCAAAATAAAATTTCTGAATTTGATTGATAAATCAACTAAACTACTTTAGTAAATAATTAAATACATCTCTGGAACTGAAAAAATACAATAACTTAGAAGGAAACTGATATCATTGCAATTTTATATTTTACATGTTTTGTTTCAAAGTTCCAAAAAAAAAAGATAGAGAACACTTCTAACAATATTATTTTTAATTCTTTTTCACTTTGTCGAAAAAAATATTTGGAAAATAAAAAGAAAATTAAATACTTCAAATTCTGATTTTTAAAGTCTTATTTTTTATTTTTAAAAAATAGAAAACATAAATCGAATGGTGATAATCAACATCTCCTTAGCCATCAACAACTATATGAAGAAAGTAATTAAGAAAGCACCCTAACCAAGCTTTTTGCAATAGCGCTACCAAACACAATTTTTCAAGCTTCTTATTCATTTTCTCTAGCAACAGATATATCTCATAGAAATACACCATACTGACGAAGCTTACTACAACCAGGAAAGATCAAAGAAACCAGAAGTCTATAAGTACTACAAGCATCATTCCATACAAATCCAAAATTATCTGTAATTGTCTTCCAATTGACACCAAACAACGGCCCTCAAAAACAATAGAAATCTTTACTATGTAATCATTTTTAGGACATAATTAATGTAACCAACAACAACAAGAAAAGGGTACTTATATAAGGACTGATGAACTTGTCATGACCATGGTTAGGGAGCCTCGGGTACTCATCTGGTTGAGGCATAACACATTCGTCGCCATTAAACAGAATTCGTCTTGGGAAAGTCCATCCTTCTCTGAAAGTGAAAATTCCGGGATCTTTGCGCAATAATATTTCGCTTTGTACATTTCCTTGATCCCCTGATTGTAGTAGCATGTCATTGTAGTACTGAATCCCCCAAAACATTCCTGTATCATCTGTCAAAACAATAGCATTGAAGAAAAAAAAATGTCTCAGTAACTTCAGCTACATTGAGCGATGCTTGTAAATTTGATCAGTGAACTTTCAGTTTCTTTCCTGGCATGACAAAAGAGTCTAATTTGCGGCATTAGGACTTTTATTAAAAAATTGACACAAATTATTTCCATACAAAGATTCTTGCTGCATATGGTTTGATCAAACTAATAGTATAACAGTCCTTCTGCGTGGTAAAAGATGTTGCATGGGAGCTCTAATACCAAGTCCAAGGGTAGTAATAAGACACAAAACATTAAAAAAATTAATAATAATGATAAGACTAATTGTGGATTTGTTCTCAATTTCTCCCTTAATGTTTTGATGGAACTTACTGATCTGTCCATACTGATTGAGTGGTGCATAATTGAAGCTGAAAACCTGTGTCAAGCTCTCCAAGTTGGGATGTAACACTACCAAGTTCCACTGTGAATAATTTTTCATGACATTTAGATTTGTAACTGTCATCTTAACCCGCCAATACTCTTTGTAACTCTCTTTCACATGCCAGTGCACCCGTATCGGGCACATGTGTTGCGAACACCTCACTATTGCCGGTGGCTCTTCGTTTGGATCTTGTTTTTGTTGCAGCAATGATGGTGTCTCTCCAGACCTGACAATTTTCATAAAGCTTAAGGTTATTTTACTTGATGGAAAAGGAAAGTGTGGTCCAAGCTACAATTAAAACCCCCCCAAATAATGTAGATAGTCTGTGCAGAGTAGAGTATGCTCCAGAAAACTCTTACAAAGCAGGACATGCATTAAGAATACCATTTCAAGATAATCCAATTCAGAAGGTAAGAAATTCTTTACATGTTTGAAATCTATACAGTAAAGGAATTAAAGAATTGAGAGTTAGTACTTTACACATTTCGTGCCAGGTTGTCCTTGGCAGCCACAGCTGCATCTGGGGCAGGGAACAATGGTGCTATTATAGAATGCAGAGAAGGAAACGCAACATTTTGGTGTTGCCGCCGATAAAAATTGAGAATAAATGCATGTCACATTCCATGTCCCTACATAAATTAGCACAAAACATTTCATATTTTAACAATTAGTCGCAAATAAGGACAGTAGTATGAAACCAATTCAATTAAAGATGTGCTTACTAAGAGCTTGAGTCCATCGGCGGCCTCCATCTGTAGAATATCTGCTTGGTTTCACCTGGTGTGGCTCCCCACAGGAATAACCAGGAAGTCCAAGACTGAAATTTTCCGGCATTTCAAAATCTGAATAATCAGCAGCACCACCAACACTCATCTGAAAAGTGGCAGCATATTTTGTGTCTTGTTTCATGGATGAAAGGACACCGCCCTTGCAGCAATTCTGGGATTGCATATTATATGGAGCTCCAGCCATAAGATCAATAATCACTGGCGATTTTTCGCAACAATGAGGGAGTTGTCCTCCCCTGAATGCACTGCAGTTTCCTTGCTCAGTTGCCTCAGCTCCCCACGCACCCCATATCACTTCACTACCTTTCCAATCCCAATTCAATTTCCAGCCAGGTAGCTCTATATGGCGGTACAGTTGGAAGTTATATAGTGTTACCTTCACCTGGGATTGCACACAAGATGAGTGAAGATTCAGAATTCAACTTCAGGTTGCCTTGATTTGCTTAGTTATCCATAAAACAAGCATGTAAACAATTTTCATCTCTTTTTGCTTTTTAAGTAAAGTTATCTTTTGTTTTCCATCCAAAAAAAAAAATCTAAGCATCAAAACACTTCAAATTTGAATCTGCGTCAATATCATATTTGTTAAACACTTCTAACATAACATCTGAAACGTTTATTATGCGCTAAATTTTTTTAAAAATTTTGTCTACCTTGTCTTAGTAACGTATTCATATCTGTGCAAAATAAAGAAAAAGAGAATCTCAGCTCCAGTTATTTCACAAAGGATATTTTTAGAAAATATTTTTTGCATTTTCCTCTATTTAGTCATTTAGGAAAATTAATCAATAGAAAATATTTTTTGATGAAAAGGAAAACTAAGTTATTTTCAAGAAAATGACTTTCTGTTTTAAAAATAAAAATCATTTATTAGACTTTGACAAACTCATCCAATGAAAAAAAATCATTTAAATATGTGTATTTATTATTACTGGTCTTCATCAACCACCGACATTCATCATCGATAATTGTCAGTCAATGATAATTGCCAGTGATAGTGGAACTCATAAAAATTTTCAATTTGAATGTATTTTTCTTATATTAAACAATAAGAAATATAAATATAAAATATTTATAGTCTAAATTTTGTTATAATCTTATAAATTAAAAATTAATATTTTTACAGCATATTTTAAACATTAGAAAATATATTATTCAAAAAATATTTTCTTCAAAAAAAAAATTTTTCCTCAAAAATATTTTAATTAGAAAAATTATTTTTTGTGAAGCAAATGGAGACTCAATGCTGTTATTTTGATTCCCACATGGTGAAGATTGGTGGACAAAAGCTCAAAATAAAACAACGAAGATGATTCTGTAGCGCCTTAACTGGTCTAGCCTTATTAGATACAGACAAAAAGACATTCTGTAAATCTCAGAAAAGGAATATAATGCGCTGTACTTGACATGTAGATGTTTTCTCGTTTCAGGATTTTATAACCTCATCTCATTAAACCAAAAAAGCAATTTAAATCTCTTGTTATGGTGAATTAAACTCCGCCAAAGATTCGAACTTGCAAATTAACAGTTGAAGAGAATATTATAATCGCTAAAATACATATCATAATCAACTGCTATTTACCCTCCAAAACATTGGCTATTAGCATACACAAGTACACACTGACCATCAGATGGATGGAACATTCAAGTATATTTCACTCCAATCTATAAGCAAATGAGATAATGAGTAACATGTCCTCTGATTCATAATCCTGTTCAAACTTGGAAAATTGTGTAGTGACAAAATTACACATGCTGATAACATATTAATGGGATAATAGAAACGAAAACAAATGAGATGGGACAACTTACATCATTTGTACCAGAATTTGATTGCAAAAGATCCCATTTGATGGTTACATTTGCATGAGGATCCAACGGATCAAACCCATCTACCATTCGATTTTGTATCACCATGTTGTAACAGCAAAAGATGATTAAAAGAAATTCAAATTAAAAGTAATAAAATGAATGAACAAATTTCCAAAATTTAGAAAAGAAAAAAAAAGGTACTCACAAGAAGGTAAGATAGAGATGATGGCAGAAAAGAAGATCAAAATCAAGACCATACCCATTAATCTATGATCAAGAAACAAAAATGGGTTCATTTCAAATAATTTGGATTCAAACACTATGCCTCACATGGAACAGATAGAATGACGTTATTTTGCTAGTCAATTCTTATATATGAGTGTGGCGAAAGAGATGGAAAATGAGAGAGAGGCATAAAATGAGACAATGTGTATAGTGGTGAGTTGAATGGTTTTCTTGGTTTTCTATCTGTATCTCTCCAATTAATTAAGGAAAGAAACATAATAAATGAAAGGTTAGAGAATATCTGTAAAATTTCCATATCTAGGTGCTTAAAATGCGTCCATAGGTTGAGATTTTTATTTTGTATATTTATATATATTTTTTAAAACTTGATTCATTCAAATCTTACGCGTTAAGATCCGTGGCATTTGGATGCCGTTCGTTCATTTAGGCAATTCATCTTCTTCGAAATTTGAACTTTTATTATTAGAAAATAATTTACCAGTGGAATGCATCCCTATACTATAAAGATGTACAGTTCAAACTCTGATAGTGTTTTCTTTAAATATTTTCTATGTGCAAACAAAAATCTCGAAGCTTTTCTTCTCTAAATAAATGAATTTTTGTTACAATCTCCAGGCTGTCATGCATTGGCATTTTCTTCTTATGTTTTCTTCATTTTTTTTTTCTGCGATATTCAATCTAATCCTTCTTGTTAAGGAATTCTTTTTCTTTGCTTTTAAGGGGTAAGGAGTGCAAAATATTCTTAGTAATATTATGTTATTAATTAGTGCATTCTCAATTTAGCTTTTCCTTCTTATTGTCACAAGAAAATAAAAGAAAAGAAAAATCAGCTTTCCTTTCCCTTCTGTACCCACAACCCACATAGCTTAAAAACAAAAATACAGTGACAACTTTGTTCAGCGATGGTTATGCTTAGAGATGTGTAAATAGCCAAAACTCAAATTACCTATTATGGTAATTTTTCTTCTTTTTTTTTAGTGCAGAAACATAAATTAATCATGGATGAGGCGGTTCTCATCAACAGTAGATACTCCTTTTATTATTATAAAAACTAAATTACATGGTACATCCAGACCTTTCAAAGCCTAATTTATATTTCTTATGATTGGATTTCAAAATCAATTGCCCTAACAAGGCCATAGTTTAGGACAGAATTCTTTCTTGTCCCTATATCTTCTACAAGTTAGATAACACAGCCCCATTGGATGCTAAAAATTCATTAGAAATGCACCAAGTTTTAGTTGTTCGGTTTTCCTGTCAATAGAATTACAAATACAATGTGCAGGGCCAACTGCAACCCTCCATAGAATCATGAACCCAACAATCAATAGTCAACATGTCAAATTGTGGGCATCCATAGAAAGATATATGCGAACTTTATAATATGCAATTCCTGAGTTTAGTACTAAATAAACTCCCACTAGAGAACTTTAGTTCTAAACTTTAACCCATACAAGGAAGTCAAAAAACCGTCTTTAGCTGTATTAGTATCCACCCCCTGGACTCCCTGAAACAAGAGGAATCTCATAAGAAAAACCACAGATATATTGCAATAAAAACATGACAAAAATCAAAGCATCATGACTTGGGAGAACAGAAATAAATACGACAGGTTGAAAGAATAACAAATGTGTCGCTAGGTGTGGTGATGAATACATATTATTTTATAGTCCAAAGTTAAAAATCCAAATTCATACAATCTGATAAAACGTTGCTGGGACCATGATTTTTCAAATAAACAGATTGCTCTCTACGACATAGTAGGGAAATCTATTGCAATTTATTATTAAAAAAAAAAAAAGAGAGAATGAGAAATGACCAAATCAATGTAAAAAATGATGCTTGATACCTGGTAGGCAATGCCCAGGTGGCAAATGGAGAATTTAGAACATTAAAAAACCATGGAAATATAACAATCTGCCAAATACTGTCTATTTGGATATATATGAATTTAAAATGAAAATGGATTGGATTTATGCTTCAAGTGAAAAAGTGTAAAAAATCAACATGATACCAAATTCAAATACTCAATCATTTCGAATGACCATCTATCCAAACAAACGTTAACATCACTTGAGGCACATGATTGGTTGCATACAGGCAGATCATAACTATCCTAAAAGCTGATTAGTTCATTGGTTTTAGAGGCATAAGGTTAAAAGTTTGTATGGCTACTACTGCTCTGAAGTAGTCAACTTAGAAGACATTGTTTACACCATAACAGCTAGGTTTCAGCCAAAATTGCAGAATTCATTGAAGATGTTATCAAGTGAAGCTTGAAGGTGATAAGAAATACAAATAACTCTACAAACAAAATATCAGTACCTCAATAAGTGAATATAAGCAGCCAGCTTCAAGGTTTCCCAACGTGTTAATATTAATTATGCATGCCTACGTCTTTTTGTATTGTCCTCAGCAAAGAACTCCCACTTTGCATGATCCAAGGAGCTTATATCATCAAGTTCCGCAATGGCAAGCAAGTATTGAGTGAGCTTCACAAGCTCCTGATCGCTCTCTCTATTTGCGTGAGCCTTCTTGAAAGGCTTGATTGTCAAGCCATTTTGTGGGTTCATCACAAAATTTCTTTGCAGATCATCAAACATTATAGTGTTTTTTGGATTGTAAAACTGAAACATCAAAAAAAAGGAGGGGTGGGGGGGAGAAATTACAGTTTGTCAATATAGTGGCTTTTCATATACAAAGTGCAACTGTTCCATTTTCTACAGTTGATGCAACATTGGGTCTAGACCTGCAGAACTTTGAAATGGAGAAGTTCTACATTTCATAGGAATTGGACTATGATTATGAGCATGACAAGTTCATTATGGATTTAAGGAATTTCATTTCGTATGGAAAGTTTCATTGTCACTTTTTCTGGCATGGCACTACCTTTGAAACAGCTTTCTGTATGGATAAACTACACACAAAAGCATGAAATGTTTATATGCCTATATGGTTCTACAACTAAATGAACTCAACAACAGAAGCAAACAAAGCTATTGGCAATCTTTTTTCTTTAAAATTAGCTTAGACATTTGCACCTCGGGGAAGTGAGCCCAAATCAATCCAAGTGGCTTGCAGTCAAAGATGCCCCTAGAATCTGATTGAACTGTAATCATTGCTAAATGGTCTAGAAGAGCTGTGATTTTATAGTTTGGATTGTTGAGCACTCCAAGTTGTCCCATCTTCAATTCAACCCATTTCATGCTGCACAAAGCAGACAAATAAATGAATAGTTTCATATACATCTAAGCCAGGGATTTAATATTTCATATCATAAACAATGTCATAACACTCTGAGTCAAACAAGACAGTTCTACTACATAAAAACCTGAAACAAAAGTTGGGCAAAAATGATGGTTAAAAACCAGTTCAATTTTGCATATTAGGTTGTCTGGGTTTAGTTCTCAAAAAAAAGATTTTTCACATTGTCTTTGGAAAAATGTGTTTCAGAGGAAAACATTTCCAATTAAATGAATTATTTTTCACTATTTGCTATCAGACTGAAAATCAAGTGAATTGTTTTATGCCATTTAAACTAAATAGCAGCAATAAATATAAAACAATAGTTTTCTAATTTCTAACAATGAAGAAGGCCATAAGAATGTATTGACCTATAAGAAGTTTATATTTTTTTGATTGGTCACCAGATAGGAGAGAAAATTACACAAAAAGAGGGTAATTTGTAGTAATCAGCATGATCAACCAAGATTAGTGATCCACAGCGTTCTCAATATTCAAGGCCATATGGTTGTCTATGGCTTCCAAGTTTCCCTAGAACGATGATTTTCCTTTGACTAGGGAAAACACTTCTCTGTTAACTAACTTTCTCATGCATACCAAACATTTGGAGACAAAATATCTTATGCTAAACAAATGAGCTTTAGTTTCATGTGCATGTCATCAAATTTGGAAAAAAAAATGAGAAATTTTCATAAACAAAGTTTGGCAAAACAGAAGTTAAAGATGCTGGGTTAAAGCAATTAAATTGATCTTTGGATGAGCTAAAGGGGTTGATTGCTGTATAAAAGTTTTTTGAATTTAATTGGCTGGGCTCAAGGCACGAGAACAAAGTATGTATAGAACAAAACCAAGGTACAAACGGAACCTAACCTGGTTGCAGACCATATCATAATATCATACTCTGCATAAGCAGCTGTGAGAAACTCATGAAGATCTGTACAAGAAGCTAATGCAATTAGAAATTAATTGCCATAAAAAGCATAAAAAAATAACGGGCCATAACCATACTACATACAAGGCCGCATGAGTTCAAGTGGGTTCTCTGCTGTGGACCGGTGATCAAATAGAGTATAATCAATATCTAGAACAAGCAGCTTTTTCCCCTCACGACATGGATTCCGAAGTTCAATCTATAATCCAATACACATAATGATGACAAACACCAAAAAGTTAGCTACCTGTAGAGAAAAAATCAAGCCATACACATAAATTCATGCCAGCAAAAAGTGCCAAGCACTATTTGGATAAAACTTATTATGATATGTGCCCAGGCATAACTATCAGGATCCAATAGTCCGTTGAAGGATAATTAAATCAAGAAATAGGGAACATAAAATAGCTTTACAACTTATGAGATGCAGAGCAAGGTGTCAGCCTGCTATGAGTAGGAAGCCTATTCTAACCTTGAAGAGGAAATGCTTTCTATTAATACAAACCCCTTATATCAATCGTTTCAATAGGATAAATATAAAATACATGATCTTATAAAAAATTGTGACCCTCCCAAACCCAACTTCTCATATCCTACCCTCCCAAAAAGGAGCTTTCTGCGTCACAGATCATTGCACTTTTTCTGTATCTCCATCATACGAAAAATTAATTCCATTACAAATATATGGAAAAGCTAAGATAAACTGAACCAGAGCAGCAACCTTTACCACATATCTTAAAGGCATATGTTTTCATAACCGCAAACCATTCAAAATCAAAGAAATACACATGAACACTGTTTCCAATACATAATTAAATGTGGAAAAAATTTCTGACCTTGAATTGACCTATACGCCTTTTTAGTTTTTGCTTATTAACTTCCTTATCTTTAATATCAACAGCTTCATCCTGCCCAAGCTCAAAATCATCAACAATTTCTGGAGAATCCACTTGATCCACAATTATATCATCTTCCACAGTTCTGAAAATTCAGTAGAATTCAATATAAGTTTCAATTAGATCTAGAATTTAAAAAGACTTGTTTTCATGTTGCAAAAAGAAGTCATGATTTTTTTTATATAGCTAGTTCTTATATCTCAAGTAAATTTTCAACATATCTAACTAGGAAGAATGAGACTTTAGCATCACTTGTCTTAATAGAATATATCAAGAACAAACTTCTTTTTCCTCTAATTTTTCTTATATTTTAAAAATTGAGATATCGAAGAACTAAAAGATCAAAACTTCCCAAACCCACATATCGAACCCCTTTATCTACGATACGCTGATGTCAAAATCCAAAATTGAACCCATCATTAAAAAAAAATTGAAAAGAATAAATAAACAAATATATATATATATATATATATATATATAAGGGAAAAGGGGAGAAAGAATCGAACCCGATCATGGTCATCTTGAGGGAGGATTTGAGGGGAAGTTGGGAGAGTAAAACGGTGTCATCGGCGAGCTTATTACCGATTTTGGGGTAGAGAAGCTTTTGTCGCTTAGGCAAGACATTAGTGAGTTCACATATACGGCGCTTCAACTCGGCCACTGAGTCGTCGCCACAGACTCGGACAGTATACTCCTTTCCGCTCCACTTCACCGTCAGAGTCAACTCCTCCTCCGTCGTAGACGAGGTTGCTAAGGAAGAAGTAGCGGCCGCCATTTTTTTGGTCCACCAAGCAACCTTCCTGTCGCTGATGACTTCAAATTCGGTTCTTTGTTTTCGTTCTTCAGCGTGAAATTATTTAAGTGTGCAGTGATGAGGAATAATCTCTCTCTATCAAAAAATAAAAATAAAAATAAAAATAAAATCTCTATAGCTTAAAATATTAGATAGAAAAATAAAAATCTTTGACATTCCTTATTTCTTTGGTTAATAAAACTCCAATTATGGTTAAAAATTAGAATGTGGAATTTGGGGAAAAGTGATCCCAACTCAGTTAATTTTGATTTATTAATCTACTTAAATATGATAATTAAAATTTTAGAGTAACTCAAAATTATTAAAAATATATGAATATGTTTTTAAAAAATTAAAATAATAAATTAATCATATAAAGTTTGAAACATAACATTGAAAATGACTCCATCTTCGTTTGAAATTTTTTCTACATCTCAATTTGATTGGCAATCTATATTTGTTAATAATTCAAAATAATTTAATTTAAAGTCATATGGAAAAAATTTTAAAAATCAAACTCATCATCACAATTCAAGCCAAATAAATCACAGCTCAAATACTATCCAACAAGACCTACTATGAGAATTGAGTTCAAGACCTTGGTTTTAAGGCCTCCCCTTTATCCACTTAGGTTTGACAATAAAGGGCCCAAATATGCTCTCTTCATACTTGGGAATGCTTGTTCAAGATAGCAGGCCTTTGTTGGCTACACTTTGTCATTTTTCTGTTGCTTGGTCCCTAGAGTTTGCAATCAAGCAGCTCATACTTTTAGCCTTTAACTTTATTGTCTATGTTCTTGGTAGAAGAGCTTCCAATCTCTATTTTTGAATATAGCACAAAAAAAAAAGAAAGATATGACTTAAAATGACTCAATTTAAAATTTGATCTGACTAAAATTGGCTCAACATAATTGGTTTATCACTTCTAATAATATTGTAAATTAATATTAGAAAAATGATAATTATCTTCATATAAGAGAAATTATATTTTTTAAAAAGGAATAATTAAATTTTTAATCAAAATTGAAATAAAAATAAATAAAATCATATAAATCTATAAAAAAATAATATAAACACATATTTATTAAAACAAAATAGATTAAAAAAAAGATAAAATCACTAGACTATCACTCATTAGACTAAAAAAAATTTCTAGTCAGACGAATTTATTATATATCTTAGTATCATGAATGGTGTATGTTTCGCATTTTCAGAGGTTTAAGAAGGAAATAAAAATTTTCAAATTTTATGATTCCATATTGAGATTTTTGTTGTATATCCTATGTATCAGTTTTAATTATACAAAGAAAAAAAAATCTAGAAATTGATTCAAAATGGGTCTTCAAGACTATAAGAATATGAGTTTATGCCTCATCAATCATAGGCTAATTTGTACTTCTCTTTGAAGCAACACGTTGTTGTGTTACTTTCGATGAAGTTCTGGTGAGGGATGACTCATTGTTTGAACTTTTCTCCGT
>CATIWR010153669.1:0-10603 GCA_949677035.1 Omphalea diandra
AGGATTTCTCGCTTCTCTAATTTGAAATGAGCATACGCATAGATTGTCTCCCATGCCAAAACTTCGGTTCCAACGATTTGATTGGATAGAAGTGAGTGGAAAAAAGAAGAAATTAAAATTATTCTCTTATTTAATTTATAAGTAATGAAAATAAAAAAATTAGAATAATAAAAATTTATCTCTATGTTAAAGAAAAATATAGAGAAACTTGAGTTTAAAAATTATATAATATATTAAACTATCAAGACACCCTTAATTTATATTTTTATATTATCCTTTTACTGAATTAAAAAAAAAAAATTCATGCTTACTAGATTTAAATTTTTTTCTTATGCAAATAAGTGATGCAAATAAAAAAAGATATTTTTTTTTCTTATTTTTTTGATTAATTTCTATTGTAGCAAACACAGCATTAATGCCTAACACATTCTTCACCTCCTCCACATTTTCCTCTTTCTTTCTTTCAGTCTGTCTCGGTGACAGCTCCAGAACGTCAAAATCTTGCAAATCATCATTCGTTCCTCTACTAGTGAATGGAAGCAATACGAAAACAAGCCACAAAACTACGAGAACAGGTCGCTAAGCAACAACAGGTACCCTCTTAATCTAACCCTAATTATCAGATCCAAAGTTTCCCCTTTTCCCCTTTATCATCTTTTTATCTTTCATGGGTTCTGATCCTTTTCTCCTTCTGTTTCTTTTTTTTATCTATGATGTTTTTCATATTATAACAAAGAACGAAAGGTTTCGTTGTTTGGTTGAAATTTTTAGGAATAGACATTGAGGCGCTGGAAAAGTTGAAAGAGATTGGTTGATTCATTAGGGTAATCCAAGCTTTTTGCTTTTTCTGTTTAATAATGTACGCTGGGGTTTAGTTTACTTGAGTTCGTTGTTAGTTGCTGTAATGATCTGTTTTTGGTCCTCTTACATGATATTTTTAGAGCCATGATTTGTTGATTCAATTAATTGTTGACATTTGAACATTCTCTTACAAAATTGAGCTGGGTTTGGTTTTAGATTTCAGGAAAGGCAATCTATGTCTTTAATGGGATGGATATATGATATGCATGTTTTGTTTTTAGCCAATATATTAATTATTGTTTTCTGCCTGACGTTGTTGCTTGCAAAAATTTAATTTTAATTTGCTTGTAATTTGAATTTGACTCTTCAATCTGAGGCACCATATCATTTATTTATTCAATTCTGATTTCTGTGGGACTTTGATTTTGATGCATTACTTGGTTATGTTCTCTGATTGCCTTCATGAAGAGCCTCATTTTATTTAGTTTAATGGGGCTTTCTGCACTAAGCAACAAGTCTTTTTAATTACCTTGAGTGTTACTTCAGGCTGTACTCAAACAGTTTGGAGCTGGTGGATATGGAGGTTCAGACAATGTTATAACCGATGAGGCAGAACTCCATCATCATCAGAAACTTGAGAAACTTTACATATCAACACGTGCTGGAAAGGTGCATAGTATTCCCATTGTATATCTACCCTTTCATTTCTGCTATTTCCAAATTTAAGAGCGATAAATGTCGCGTTTCAGCATTTCCAAAGAGATATAGTCCGTGGTGTAGAGGGATATATTGTCACAGGATCCAAACAAGTTGAGATAGGTCAGTTAGTGAAACATTTGATGCCATTCTGAAGTGTTCTATTATGAATTTCATGGATAGAATGTGCTCATTTATGTTTTCATTTATTGCTTTAAATAGGAACAAAGTTGTCAGAGGATAGCCGGAAATATGGTGCTGAAAATACATGTACTAGCGGTAATACATTATCGAAGGCTGCAGTAAATTATGGACGTGCTCGTGCCCAGATGGAGAAGGAACGTGGTAATCTGCTGAAAGCACTTGGTACACAGGTCTGACCATAAACTTTATTATTCTTTGTTTAATTTTCTATAGATTTTCATCTACAATGTTTGATATTCTATGGAAATTCACTTGCTCATATCTTAAATGTTATCTTAAATCCGTTCCTATGTTGAATCTACCAGAATTATAGCTATGTAGTGAAGTAAATTTGCTTCCTGAATCACATTCCTCATTTTGGAAGCTGAAGTGCACCATGCCTGCACCATACATTGGAGTTTTAACCGTTACCAGAACAATGACATGAATTTACTGGAATTGTCCCCTCTTCCTAAGAAAATTTAACTATTAAAGAGGGAAAGACTGTAAAGTTGCTACATGATTCTGGATCATTCTTTAGATTGGTGACATTCTGTTAATTATATGTAACTGTTATTGGTAGGCACACATTAATTATGACCTCTCTCAGCCCCATTAACTCAAGTTCTTCCACTATAATAGAAAGACAGCTGGAAATTTGTTTCATTCATATAGAAATAGGAATTAAATCCTTCACCTAGGGCTGTAAACATGTGAAATTTGGACCATATTAAAGTATATCCTGGTCCAAATTTGTTGAAATAATTTATTAAGGCCAATGCAATCTATAGACTTTCTAGGTTCAATCTAGACCTAGATGCTCAGAAATTCAGATGTCAAATATATCTGTTGATATATGTCAGCCATATTCTATGTCAAATGGAGACTAGAAAAGTTAATTTAGAAATAGTATTTGCTCTGGCAATATTTTTCCGGATTGTTTGGACCTTTTGAATCATGCCCTTGAATATCCATGTTTAATTGTCAAATCATAAAAAACATAGATTAAGGCTTTTGTTTGTTTTGTAGAAAATCTATATTTTCCTCTGTTTGGTGCATTCAAAAAAATTGATGAAAAAAGTATTTTCTAGTTAAAGGGAAAACTAAATTATTTTTAAGGAAAATGACTTTCCGTTTTGAAAAAGGAAAGTTATTTTCTGAAAAGTCATTTTTCAAATTTTGACAAATTCATTCAAATGAAAAATAAATTATATAAATACATCTATTTATTATTATTAGTTATCGTTGACTACTGACACTTATCACTAGTTATTGTTGGCTTATTTGTGGTTTTTGGTAATAGGTGAGACCCACAACAATTTTTATTTTTAATTTATTTTTCTTATATTAAATAATAAATAGTATAAATATAAAATATTTATAGTCTAAATTTTGTTATGATCTTATAAATAAAAAAAAAAATATATTTTTTATAATATATTCCAAACATCAGAAAAACATGTTGCTTAAAAATATTTTCCTCAAACAAGTTATTTTCCACGAAATAAATGGAGCTTAAATTAATACACTATGTACACTTTTTACATTTTGAGAATTCAATAGATGTGGGTACACACATACCTTTCCATCTATTTATGTATGTCATTATCTTTTTATTAACATAATTAAATCTTCTTGCATAATAGAAACAAAGATACAATGAGATCTTGAGGTCAACCAAATTGATCCTTATTGGAGGACAAAGAGTGACCCCCCGCCCACAAAATAAACAATCAAATTAACCACCACACTGCAACAGTAACACTCAAGAACCTAGAAGAAACAGCTACCAACACTCAAGAAACCCGGAGGAAACAGCTACCACAAGGGCAGCCACCATGAGGCAACGCAGAAATTGCCACTGCTGGAGCAGGATATCTCTCAGATTTGGATGATCAAATATGTCTCCAATCAAAGATTAAGTAGTAACAGAACACATGCAATAAAAACATAATCAATTGGGCAGAGGGGAAAACCTTCCCCTTGAAGCCTGAACATTGAGCTCCTCATAAATGCCACTAGCAAGACCTGGTCAAACTTTCAAAGGTGAAGACACCATTGATGAATCTGAAAGGACCTTGGAGTTAAAAAATTAGGCACCTACGGATGAGTAGTAAATCCCCTCAAACTTGACTATTATTACCTACAGCACTTGGGGAGCTTTGGATTAGGGGAAGGATATCTAAATCCAGAACAAAAAGAGACAAAAGGAAATCCGTGGCAGATACCCATGTCAGCGTGGAAGAAACCCAAGAAAAAAGAAAGAAGCAAACAAGGAAAATGAAAGGAAAGGAAAGGAAAAGAGACTAGAGGAGCTGCATCAGTGACGGAATCGGCAGCTAAAATACCGGATGTGAGTGAGGGAGCCTTATGGCTAGAAGTGGAAGGTGAATTTCCAAAGAAGTCTAATTTGATGGTAATGATTGGTTGAGCGTTTTTATGTATGAATTTTAGGGTAAATTGTATTCACATAATATTGATTTTAGATAGGTTAGTTTAGAGAAGTCTGTATATGAGTTATCACTAAGTGGATTGTAGATTCACTTCATCTGATTTATGATTCAGTACTTCTGCATTATAGATTGACTAAACGCATGGTAAGAGATGGAATTTGGTCTATATAATCTATTCAAAGCCTTATCTGCAGCTACTTTTGCTCACTTATACAGATTGATTTTTATATTTTGGTTTGAAGAAAAGCAATAATTGCAACCCACTGTCCATCAAATTTGCTGATGTCATTCCAACTAGTAGAAGATGCACTGTTGATGTTGTCCCCTTGCATAAATTTCATATCCTTAAAAAGCTTCAAAGTGGGCATTGGCCTGAAAGGGTCACCGTCTATGATGAAATGAAGGCATCTTCAGCTACTTATGGACCACTATAGAACATGTATTGACAATTAAATTTCAGTTCTTTTAGACTAGGACATTGGAACTTGTTCTTGATTGCGAGTGAACTTGTGGCTGATGCTGTGGTGAAATATGTAATGTGGGTCCAATCTAGAATACACACGCACACTCTCTCCCCCTTTGTTATTGTTATACCTGTGGCCAAATATATAAGCTAGGTTGAATCTGCTATTGTCCCTCTCTTCCTCTCTTTATCTATTATCTTTTAGTTTTCTCAAGTAAATGTCAGAAAAATCACCCAAAAGAAGTTGACACAAACCTCACACTATTAATGCATAAGATCTAAGACACTTAGGGCTTGTTTGGTTTGGTTTTCCTTTTATTCTGTTGAAATTTAAAAATTAAATATTTGCTAAATACATAATTTTTTTTTTTTCCAAATACAAAAGCAGGTTGGCCAAGCTTGTGAAAACCATAAAAAGGTGGTTTTGCTCGTTTTTACAACTCATTTTTGAAGAAACACTTTTCAGTCTAGAAAAACAGAAACCAAACATTCAGTGCAGAATTGATACCAAACAGCCCCTTAAGAACTTAAAAATCCAGAAAAATACCCGAAAGATTGGACTTTTGGTGGAGAACCAGGTTTTGACAACAGATCAACTTAAATAGAAAAACTTTTGGTCCACTGCTCTGTGTTAATCGGTGGTCATATTTCATTTGAAATCATTTTGCAGAAAAGTCCTATCATTTTATGTTGAACAGGATGTTTCAGTTCTGTTTATTATCCTTGCAATAACATTCATTTGGCTTGATTATTGATATTTTGATCACTATATTGTCATTTTCATATTTCTTAAATAAGGTGCCTGATACATTGCATGTTTTCATTGTTAGGTTGAGGGTTTGGTTCTGTTTATTATGCTGTCTGTAGCATTTATTTGCCTCAATATTTCCTCGCTATATAGTCATTTCAAAGGCCTTTTGATAAGGTGTATGGTGGAGTGCTGAATGTTTTCATTGTTAGGTTGCAGAGCCTCTAAGAGCTATGGTAATGGGAGCTCCGTTGGAGGATGCTCGACACCTTGCTCAACGTTATGAAAGAATGCGACAAGAAGCAGAAGCTCAGGTATTTGCAAATATGGCTTTTTACTGGATAATTGAAGAGTCTAACTTCATTTGACATGTTGAAACAGGAACTGTCAATTATTCCTGAGATTGACATATTAGATTAAATGTTCCCTTCAACTGTATAATGCTTGTTTAACTTTGTTTTACTTTTGTCTTTTGGAGAAATATCAGTTCTACTCATTTTTATGATCTTAAAACATCAGTGCATGTTGTTTGAGTTGGTTTTCTGCTAAATTTGTTCAGTCACGCTATTCTTGCACCTAGACAGGCTATTGAAGTTTCAAAACGCCAGGCAAAAGTGAGAGAAATGCCAGGAAGTCCTGAGCTTGCTATGAAGTTTGAAGCTGCAGAATCAAAGCTGCAAGACCTGAAGTCAAACATGGCAGTATTGGGTAAGGAAGCAGCTGCAGCAATGGCTGCTGTTGAAGCTCAACAGCAAAGATTGACTCTTCAGCGACTTATTGCTATGGTAATGTAAATTATTCGAGTTTCTTGAACTGTTCAAATTACATGTTTGGTGGAGATCAAATCTGGGGCTTTACCCTTGTGTCATTTCATTTATTTTCATATTTGAAGGTTGAAGCAGAACGTACTTATCATCAGAGAGTTCTTCAGATACTTGATCAACTTGAAAGTGAGGTATGTAATGACACTATTTTGTCCTTTGACCAAGATTTCCCTATTATTTGGAGCTGATTACAATTAATCGTTTTTTATTGAATTGATTTGTTATTCTTGTATTATTAGATGATATCTGAAAGACAACGGATCGAAGCACCTCCTACCTCAACTGTGGAGAACAACATGCCTCCACCTCCTCCATATGAAGAAGTAAATGGTGTATACGCTTCTCAATCGTACAATGGCTCAACAGATGGCATGGGTTACTTCTTGGGGGAGGTTTGTATTGGTTATTCTGTTGTCTTAGACTTCTAGCTTACTAAAAAATGGCATGGTGATTATTGTATGTTAATTTGCTGTTGTACTATAGGTTATGCATTCATATCAAGCTGAATCTGATGTGGAGCTGACTTTATCAGTTGGTGATTACGTTGTAGTTCGAAAGGTTTAGAATTTTCTGAAATGACGCATTCTTTTATTTCTGTGGTGTCCACGTACAAAGTTAGTGCAAGAATGATTGATTTCTGTTATGCATTCGTAATAGGTGACAAACAGCGGTTGGGCAGAAGGAGAATGCAAAGGTAAAGCAGGTTGGTTCCCATTTGGATACATTGAAAGAAGGGAACGCGTTCTAGCAAGCAAAATAGCTGAAGTGTTTTAGAGCTGTCTGTTGGATTTGCTTGTGAGCTGAGGATTTTGTGTGCTTGGTTTGCTCCACATATACTCAAATGTGGAGGACACAGGATGCCATAGCTTTCCTCCTTGTGATATAGATGGCAACATTACCTTGTGTTGTTATTAATATATGAATGTAATATTTGTTGATTTTTTGTGAAACGATGTGATCAAGATTTTGATCTGAATTGTTGATATTGTGGTTTATGATTGAAAAACACAACCCCCTCTTTTTTTCTTGCTTTGCATGTTTAAATTTTTTATTTTATAAAAAAAAAATTTGGAACAAGAGATCCATTGAATTAAGGAAGGAGAGGGGTTAGAGAGCCAACCAACACTGCACCCTTTTTTTTATCCTGCATAAACGATCTGTTGCTTTGTTAGTAAATCTAGATAAGTTTACATTGGTAACTAATGAAAAATGTTAATCTGTGATTACAGAATCCATGTTGTTCGACTTCAATTAACTTAGGATTAAGGCTTAAGGCTTAGTTGAGTTGTATGATTACAGCATCAATTTTTCAATGAATATTTGTGGTAAGATTAACTATATCTCAGATCACTTGCTCCAAAACACTATACATCAGATCACAGCTGAGTCGATTTCAAACATAACAAAATAAAAACATCATTGAGCGGCTGTAAGTACCGCTTCTCTAAGAGCAAGAGCTTCTCCTTTGA
Source organism: Omphalea diandra (assembly GCA_949677035.1). NCBI lineage: Eukaryota > Viridiplantae > Streptophyta > Magnoliopsida > Malpighiales > Euphorbiaceae > Omphalea > Omphalea diandra. Next base: position 7,638 of record CATIWR010153669.1, read on the forward strand.
GTGCTGAATTACGTAGAACTTTTCAAGTGATGCCCTTTACCAGATTATCTTTATCATTCCTCTCAATCACTGCAATCATGGCACTAGCCGCCTCTTGCCTTCATGCTACGTCTAAATTGAATTCGACCCAACCTAAAGGTGGAGTCGTCGAAATGGTGGAGGCTGGGGATCTGGGAATAGAAACAGTGATCAAGGAGGCAAATAAGATAGAGCAATTGGAAATACTTCAAAAGCGTGTCTGAACTTTCTTGAAAGTTTTATCTGGATCAGGGGGAGGGGATCCTTGGAATATTGTTTCATTCACCGTCTTCAAAATCTACCAACATATATTTTTGAAAGGAGCTTGCCACCATCTACCTTCTGGAATTATTTGGAAGCTAGTTTATGTCTGTGCGATGCATATATTTGATAGAGTAAGAAGTCTTAATTGAATTATTATTAGTATTTGAGTAATATATTGAAATGTATAATATTTATGTTTTACTTTTTTTTTTTTTTGATATGCATTTATTGTACATATTATTCTCTTATTTTCTTTTGAATTCTATTATGAATAGAATATATGAATTTGCCTTGTTAATTAAATAGTTTAAAGGTGCGTTTATTCTTTTTGTTTATTTTATTTTTATGAAAAAATCATTTGATCTTTTGTTTATGTAATTTGTATATTTTTATTTTGAAATTTTTGTTCTTTGGAGTATAATGTAATTTTTATTTGATTTAATTGATATTTTTTATTCTCTATTTTTCAACAATTTTCAAAATTGAGCTACTATAATTTTTTTTTTAGGACAACATGAATGTAGTTTGCATATGTTGAAGTTAGAAAAGAAATTACTAAGATTAAATAATATAAAAGTGTCCTACTTATTTTTCTAATTTTTTAGTTAAAAATGTAGTTTTACTTTATCAGCGAGAAGAATAATCTCGATGCTATTGAAACTTTAATTTTGAAATTGATGTCCTAAAAACTTGACACTCTCATTTTAATTCTTCAGTCATCTTTGTTTCAATTTAAATTCTCGATTAAAGAGTATTATCAGTCTTTTTTGTCAAGTTGTCTCCTATTAACAATGAAAATAAATAATTAAATAAGTAATTAATTTTGATTCTGATTCATTATAAATATAGAAACCAAACAATGGAGTAGATAAAACCTCATGATATTTGACATAATATATTTTGTGAAAATAGAGACCCAAAACACAAATTGTAAAGTAAAAATAGTGAAGTAAAAAGGATAAGTGAGTATAGTTTTATTCATGAAGTTTAAACTTTAAATAGATAGTATGTTCATAAATATGTTATAAATATAATTAATTTTTAAATGGGCTAAAGAATCAATATTTTCATATTCATATTGAACATTAAAGTGTAGGAAATAAAATAATTTATGATAGAATGGATAAATAAATGTATTTGTGTATTTAATATTATAACTAACAATTAAGTCTAAATAGTGATGTTTAGTTACATTTTGGACATTTAAAAAAATTATGATATAATTTATGACATAATTTATAGTTATATTTTTAGAGAACAAAACAATTTATGATACAATTTATAGTATAATTTATGAATGAATTTAATTGTCATTGATGAGTAACATTTGTATTTAAAATATTATAACTAACAATTATTAAAATATTATAATTGGCAATTAAAATTGAGGCTCTTAATTTAAAGTGTTAAAATAATTTATTAAGAATTATTAAAAAAATTAATATTGAGTGAAGTTTAAACACTATATTGAGTTATTAAATCTTGGAGCTCAAAACTAATTTCTCAATCGGGTTAACACTGAAAGTTTTTTGAACTTCAATTTCTCCTATTAGCAATCTAATATAATGTATGCAACATACATAATTTATTTAAATATGTGGTAAATTTTGTAGCTTTAAATTTTACAAGAGATTCAAAATAGTAAATTCATATTACATGTAAAAACATAATTTTTATCACACATTTGATTCAGATTTTCAAAATCCAAGATATCAAATTTGTGTCTTGAAATTGAATTATCATCATCACTTACTTCTTCAACAATAGTTTTTTCTCAAAAAATTGATCATTTATTTGTTATCCCAATAATATGATAATGTTCCTTATTAGGAATGACGTTGAAATGTTTGATTAAATAAAGTTTGCCTTCTTTTATCAATTCTCGAAAATGCATAGCCACATTCTTTAGGACGGTATGAATGTAGTTTGCCTATAATGAATCTATGTAGGAAATTAATATAGGATAAAATAATAAATAAAGTGTGATCCTTATTTCTCAACTTTTTATAGTAAAAAATGTGATTGCATTACCTTCTCATCAAGGAGAAACATCTCAGTGTTGTTGAAACTCTGATTTTTGAAAATCATATCTCAGAATCTCAACACTCTTACCTTAATTCTCTAATCATTCTTATTTGAGTTTAAAATTTTGATTAAAGAGTATTGTTGCCCTTTTTTTCCGAGTCATCTCCAATTAAGAATTGAAAGAAAAAAAAGTTAAGTGACAACTTTTTATGCATTATGAATATAGAAACCTAAAAAAGGGAGTAGATAAAATCTCATGACATTCGACATAAAGTATGTAGAGATAATATGGTTTGAAACCATAAAATTATGAAATAAAAAAAGAGAAGTACATAAGAAAAGTGACAACAATTTCCTTCTTCAATGGGTACTATATATAAAGTTTCTATTCATAAATATATTGTAAATGACATTAAATTTTAAAATTGACTAAGGACTCAATATTTACTATATTCACATTGAACATTATAGTGTAGTGATATAAACAATTTATGACATTATTTGTAAGTAAATGTATTTAACAATAATGAGATACTTTAAATATTGTAACGGTCAACATTGAATTTGGCATCAAATGATAAAAAATTTAAACTGAGATAAAACACATATTTTATTTGTGTGTTTATATATATATATATATATATATATATATATATATA
>CATIWR010153674.1:0-13157 GCA_949677035.1 Omphalea diandra
TAGGATCTCAATACTTTGAAGAAGCCCTATCATAAAGGTTGGTCACATCAAAAGGTGAGTAAAAACCATAATTGGATTCAATGGGTGTATGTGATAATTGTATGATATGATTATGTTTTATTACATGTATATATGATTGAATTGTTACATGTTACATGAAAATATACGTCTAGTGAGAATGATTGAATTGTTACATGTTACATGGGAATAATATGATTATGTTCTATTACATGTATATATGATTGAATTGTTACATGTTACATGGGAATACAGGCCAAGTGAGAATCAAATGCTCTTAACGATTACTTGGCATTTTATTTGTGAATAAGCACTTGCATATGGAACTAAAAGGGGTGTTGTGACTGATTTGTCAAACACTTACAAATTACAGAAAGATGGACCAATAGGTCCCAAATCATATGTTACATGAATCACATGAATATCCCGAGAACAATGTTTGCCTTGCTCGGTCACGACAAAACAAAGATATTGCATTTGCACTTGCATAGTAAATTGTTATACTTGCAATGTATCTTGATGATATTTAATTATGGATTATGCCATGAGGATTTCATTATTGTTTTTATTCACTAAGTTGCGACTCACCAAATTGCAATTATTTTTCAGATACTGAAGCATAGACTTTGGACACTTTGGTATACAAAGTTTTGCATAAAGACACATGGAACACAGGTCGTCGGCTGAATTCTAACTCTATCTCCTTGCGTCATGTACATACATTTGATAGGAACTAGTTATGGTCGCTAGTCCTAACATTAGTTAACACATTTGTACATTAAATACATATGGGATTATATATGTATGATGAATAAACCTTAATGTGTATGCATTTTGAAATGTGAAATGCCATGATTTGCAACTGAAGACGATAGTTACAGTTGGTGGTATCAGAGGGTTCAAGCACACATGGGGCAAATGTGCAAATCTTGGTGTGTATGATATTGCAAGGCCGACGGGCAAATCTCGGATGTTGAGTGCTCTGATAGGTACCAACTATAGCCATATTGTGACATTACAATTTGTGGTATCGAAGCTAATTTACAAATAAGAACAATGGATGTCACAGTTATTATTTTGACAAATGAATTTAGATGTTACAGTTTTGGTATCAGAGAGGGCTCAAGCATACGTGTGGCAGACGTGCAAATCCCGGTGTGTATGACATCGCAGGGCCGACAAGCAAATCCCGGATGTTGAGTGCTCTGATAGGTATCGATTGTGGCATTACATATTGTGGACATGAATAGTATGAGTTTTGTAAATGAATATGGTCATTACATTTATTAGTATCAGAGCAAATATGAATATGATCGTTACATAACATAAAGGTTGATGCTTACTATATAATTGGGATACCATGTTTAATGAATTGAATGAATATGTGAAGCCAATATTAATTAATACATCAACTTATAAATCATGGTGAGAAATTTTAATAGTGATAACTTTTAGCATAGTAATGGATTCTTGCCTTGTCATGGCAAATACTTTAGCCTATGTATAGGATTTAGAACTTTGACCTTATGATCTAGTTATGTCATTACTAGCTATAGTTATTCTACCTCAGCCTCTGCCCCTGTCAAATGATACTCCAACTCCACTAGCTTTTGAAACTTTAACCGTTGATTTTGATGTAGCTATACCTCTGCTTCCCTTTTAATAGTATAGATCTTTTAAGATAATCTTTAAGCATATTATCAAAAAACCTATAAAAGTAGCACCCACCAGTCAATTTCCTATATTCACCTATTGCTGCCTCTCATAATATACACATGAAGATCATTTTTGTATATTTTGGCCTTGACCACTACCTATATAAGATGAAACTTCTAGCCCCTACCTCTCTAGATAGAGTAACCACCTTTGGCACTAGGTTGTGCTGGCATATAATCTCCACATTCACCTTTCTTTCTGCTAAAATCTCCCACAAACTCAATAGGCCCCTTTTTACTCATTGCTCTTTCTTTTGTTTTCCTAATCCTTCTATCCTAATTGAAGTAACTTTTAACTTGGTATAACTTTCAAGATCTGTAGCCATGATCTTATTTCTAATCTCAAATCTCAATTCCTCTTTAAACTTTTAACATTTGCCTTTGTTAGTAGCACCATAAAGGATACATAATGAGATAATTGATTAAAATTTACCTCATACTCAACTATAGTCATCTCTTTTTATTTTAGATTAAAAAATTATCTTCTTTTGTCATCTTTATACACTTCTAGCTTGTATTTATTATTGAACTCACGAAAAAAATCATCCCATGTTAGTATTAGAGGCTAGACATCACTCATTGTAATGGTTTTCTACTAATCATATGCATCCCTCTATAATAATGGCTCTGGATAATCAAACTTTTCTTTTAGTGTGTATTTGTACAAATTCAATACTCTATGTGTTCCTTTTAATCATGTCTTTGCCATTGCTAGATCTATGGTGCCATTAAAGTTAACTGCACCTTATTTTCTTAATTTGTCATACCTTCTTTCTCTTTAATTTTCTAGACTCTGCCTAGTCTATTCACTGGTTGTATGTTATGGTTGCCCTCGAGGTATGTGTTATGTATGAGAATGTGTAGGTGATCTAACTTTATTTATAGGTTGATCTCTAAATGGTTGGTATGATGCTTTTATGGAATGCAAATAAGCTTACTCCTCTTTCCCTAGTGAGTCATAGGTACTACCATGACTACCCTTTCCTAATGCCCTATACACATATAACACTTTGTTATATGATAATGCATAATAGTGCAAAAGCTATGTCATGTTCATATGTATACCCTATGGAATTTATCCTTGCTCTGATACCAAAAACTTTAACAACCAATTTCATTTATTAAGCATGACATTCATGTCCAAAATTTCACATGCATAAAGGTTAACTCATTGTTCATACACAACCGAATAGGTCTTTAATATACGTATATGTTAATCCATTTAATGTTGTTAACCATAAACTAATTCCTAACTAGGTATTTGTACATGACACAAGGAGAGAAAGAGTGGATATTCAATCGATGACCTATGTTTTATATGTCTATATGCAAAACTATATGCTTTAAAGTACCCAAACTTTACGCTTCATTATTTGAAAATAATAATTGTGATTTGGTGAGTCACAACTCAATGAAATAAAAATAATAATTAGATTTTTAATGACATAATCAATAATCAATCATTAAGATACATTATAAGTACAAGTTTATGCAAATGCAAATGCAATAGATTATTTGATTTTGTAGCGACTTTACAAGGTAAACACTACTCTTGAGAATTCATGTGATTCAAGTGACATTTACTTTTTTTGACCAGCATATAACATGTGATTCATCTAATCAATAACATATGCCATAATAAGATATATTGGTCTATTTGCCAAGTGATTTACAGGTATTTGACAAGTAGGTTACAACATTCTTTTAGTTCCATATGCAAGTGTTCATCCCCAATGGCATACAAAGTAATCATTAAAATCATACAATTCCCACTTGACTTGTATTCAAATGTAAAAGGTCGTAATTCAATCACATATACACATAATAAAGCCTGATCATATCTTAAAATTGTCACACATACACATTAGAATCAATTATGGCTTTTACTCACCTTTGATGCAACCAATAATATTGGGCTTTCTCAATGTGTTTTAATCCTAAAATTTGATACATATATGATTATAAATATGTCAAAATAAGTTTGCATGCTTGATACACAACTATGGTCATGTTCCATGTAAGTGAAAAAAGTACTTATGCTTATTATTCTTGTATGGCAACTTGACCTTCCTACATTCTCACAAAAATAACTCTTGCTATATTTATCCAAATGACTTGATTCTATTTTAACATAAAATTGATGCAATGAAACATATTTGAAATTCAAGTCAATATAAGACCTATAAAAAATATGGCAAATTTTTTAATTCTGTCTATTTCAATGTGAACACGATCTAAGTAGGTCTTATAATATTGGACATACCTTAAATTGTGCAAATCCAATTACAAAAATGATTTCCTATAAGCTATACAACACATAAAGTAACATTCTTCATGTTTTACACATTGTATAATTCATTGTATAAGGTTACCAAAATAAATGGTCAATCTCAGGGTGAGCATGTTTTAACATGTCGGGAATCAGTCATGATGAAGGAGCAATATTTCCTCACCCACAATATATTTTGCAAAAATATTTTGCAAGAACCTATAGGGACATAACTCTAAATCTTTTATGTTTTGCATATCAGCTAATTGCCATTCTATAACCATCAAATTCTAGGTAAATCAAATCAATATGTTGAGCAAGTTTCATAATGTTTAGGTTCAATTAAAATAAAAGTGGAATATCTCTTTCACACAATAAATTAAGCATAATTGTTTTGTAGGACTTTAGAAGGCATATAAAGATACAAATTTTATATTTTGAACTTTGTCTAAACTAATTTGAACTTTGTCTAAACTAACACATAAGGTCATCAAAATAGGTGAAAATAACCAGAATAAGGAAGTTTCAATAGGTTGTGAACCACTCCCAATGAAGGAGCCATAGCTCTTAACACACTCCATATTAAGCAAAAATGTTTTACATGCTCTTAGATGAGGCATAAATATTCAACTTTTGTATTGTACACTTTTCATAATTTCTCTTATTATAAGATCATGAAATCATGGGTGCAACAATATGCTCTAACAATAAAACCAACACAAGCAACCCTTATTTCTTTTAAGCTTCAACTTCCATGAATGAGCTCTACCTATAATTACTCCATAATTCTTACTAGCCATGCTTGTTTAACATGTTATGAGAGAGGAATTTCATATGGGAAGATGATAAAAGCACTAACCTCTTACCAAAACTAGAAAAGCTTAGGGTTCCTTCCTAGGTAGCTTACTTTTTCTCCCTCTTTTTCATCTTCTTCTTCCATAGTCTCTCTTTCTTTTGTTGCCCCTCATATTTTTCCTCTCTTTCTTGCTCCTAAAGGAAGAGACATTCAATTTGTATGCTTACTCTAATAGGGCAAAACCATGGTGGCTTACTACAATTGGTTGGAAGTTCAAGTTTCCTCATTTAGTATTTCATCTTCACTCTTCTATCACCTCCATCCATCTAGAAATCCCCATATGCTCCTTATACTTTTGAATAAGCTCTAAAACGTTATTATTTATGTTGTTATAATATGCACACAACATATGATTTTTTGCCATGCAACTATGTAAACATCACATTTGTGTTTAAGTGCCTAAAATTCAATGGTGCAAGTGTCATCGCCATGCTTATCAAAAGCACATATCTAATGATCACTTATGCAATGCATAAATTCATGTGGGATTGCAAATCATTTATGCAATGGGTGTGTTCATGTGAGAATGCCAATGAATAAGGATAAAGATGTTACATTTAAAGTATTCAAATGTGGGACATAACATAAATTAACTTAAAATAACTTAAATTAAACAAAGATTAGCATCAAGTTAAGCTCAATATTCACTAAATATCTATAAACAAATTAAGCTTTACAAGATTTAGTTTATACTTGAGGTTGTTATGATTACAAAAGAAGCTTGCTATTGAATCCCATTAATCTTTGTGAGACCTTATTATAGACTATGAATCACGAGAACAATAAAAGCAAACATTTTTTTTATATGTAGTAGTATATTATTAATTACAATAATGTATAATGATTACTTATTAAATCACTATTAAGGTATGATTAGTTGATTGATTTAACTTATTAAAAATGTTAGCTACTTTTTATTATGCAACTATATAATATGTTATTAGTTATAACACATTTAAATTGTAGTTTAAAACTATGACTTTTTATAATAATCACAGGATTAGCCCTTCATGGTTTTGATGCATAAACTATTAATTCCATCCTTAATCATGAGCATATCTTTGTAAAAGGTAACCACTTTTGATCCACACAAGTACAAAACTACTTGTAATATTCTTATATATTATTATTATTATTATTATTATTATTATTATTATTATTATTATATCCATATTGATGACTGATGATGGGCATGGAACACTAATTTTGAATAATTAAACTTATATATAATCATGAGACTATATCACTAAACCATATAAAAATCTTATTTGCCTTAGCAAAAATAGTACCAATTGTTACTTCGAGCCACCATGTGTGATCATTTGATAGCTAAGGGGTTTCTTAAATGATATAACAATAGGATTTTCCATATAGAGAGTTTATCATGAAAAAGGCATGAAACTTCTCCATTTGATGATGGATCACTACACACTTTTTATGATGTGGATGGCATATTGCATGATGCGTATAAAAATGTAGTGGATGAAGTTAATAACACATAGGGATTAGAGAAGGACTAAGTGAAGATGCAACAGAATTCTATAAGTTGGTAAAGGATGGGAAATAAGAGCTTTATCCCGAATGTAAGACTTTGTTAAAACTTTCTTTCACCATTAAGTTATATCTTTTTAAGTGCCTTTATGGATTAAGCAATATGGCATTTGGTGATCTTTTAGAGTTATTCAAATAGGTTTTTCCTAATGCCAAACTTCTAGAATCTTTCAACAAAGTAAGAAAAATAATGAAAGATTTAGGTCAATTACCAAAAAAATGCATGATTGCCTTAGTGATTCCATCTTATTTTGAGATAAGCACCAAGATGCAACTTATTTTCATGTTTGTGGTGCTCCTAGGTGGAAATTGAATGAGAATTATCAAATTGATGTGAATAATCATTCCACAAGTATACATCAAATCCCAACTAAGATGTTAAGATAATTTCCTCTTAGACTTCAATGATTATTCATATGTCCAAAAATAGCCATTGCCATAAAATGGCATGCAATTGAACATCCTAGTGATGGAAATCTAAAGCATCCTTTTGATGGGAAGGCTTAGAAAGTTTTTGATTCTTTACATCTCGAGTTTTCACAAGACCTTAATAATGTAATGTTGGGTCTTGCTAGTGATGAATTCAATCCATTTCAGACTATAAGCATATCTCATGGCACAAGGCCAGTGGTGTTTGTTGATTATAACTTATCGCAATGGATTTTCATGAAGCTAGAATATTTTTTTCTTCGTATAGAGCATTTTAAGCCCTAGATGTCATAGACAAGACATTGATGTCTTTATACAACCAATAATGAAATAATTAAAGAAGTTATGGGAGGTCGGTGTTGAAACTTATGATGCTACAACCAACCAGACATTTCAAATGCGTGCAGTCTTATTGTAGATAATTAATGGCATTCTAGCATATGTAATGTTTTCTAGATGGAGTATGAAAAGGACTTTGGCATGCTCCTCTTGTAATTATGAGACTTATTTGTAGTATCTTAAGTATAGTTAGAAGATATGTTACATGAGAATTTAAAAATTTCTACATGAGGATCATCTTTGGCGACTTAACAAGGAATCTTTCAATGGTAATATGGAATTGAAAGGTGAACCTATTCATTTATCTAAAATTGAAGTTTTAGAAAAGTTGTCTAATTTTGAGAATATGCTTGGGAAGACCAAAAATAAGATAATAGATAATGGTGACCCATAAAGAAAAAGGAAGATTTTTTTTTAATTGCCATATTAGAAGTATAACATATTAAGACACAATTTAGATATGATGTATGTAGAAAAATGTGAATGATAATGTGTTAGGTGCACTATTAGATATTCCTAAGAAGACAAAATATCATGTAGATGCATGATATGATCTATATGATATGGGTATTAGGAAAGAGTTCAACCATCATAATTGAATGATGATGGAAAATTTTAGTTGGCTAATGCTTGCTTTTCTGCGACTTTGCAAGGAAAAAAAATGTTTCTATAAAGTGTTGAAAGATGAAAAATTACCACAAAGGTGTGCTTCGAATATTGCATATTGTGTGCAAGCAGTGGATAAGAAAATTTCAGGGTATAAAAGTCATTATGCTCTTTTGTCGTACATTATTTATTTTAAGCTGCGATCGAAAAAATGTTGCCTAAGAAAGTTTCAATTACCTTAGTTGATTTCTTTAAAGTTACATGTAAAAAAGTTGTTAAGGTATAAGATCTTGAGCAGTTATAGCTATGCATTATTAAAACACTTTATCAATTTGAAATGACTTTTCCTCTTAGTTTTTTTATATAATGGTGCATTTGTCTATCTATTTAATATATGAAATTAAACTTGGTGGCCTAGTGCTTTGTCATTAGATGTATGTAGTAGAGTGAGACTTTTGTAAATTGAGGTCATTTGTTCATAATCAGAGTCATTTGGAAGGGTCGATAGTATAAGGGTATTTAGCTGATGAATGCTTAATATTTTGCTCAAGATATATGCATGAAGGTGTGAAGAAAAGATTTAGAAGATATTAGAGGAATAATTATGTGTTATAGTTATTAATGAATCATCACTTATTTTTCTCAAAATAGGCCACTCTATTAGAGGAAATAGGAAAAATAAAAGGCAAGGCATTTAATTTAGACTCTCAATCTTTGTTGAAGTCACTTTATTATGCCTTATTCAATTGAGGAGACAAACGTGTTTAGTATATTAAGTACAATAATGTTATTCATTTACAATTTACTTTCCTTTTGAAATTATCTTGTATATGTGTTATGATATTAATGATGGTTCCTTCAATGTATAGAACACTAAAATCTTAATAAAAGTTGACGTAGAACAAGTAGATGGGCAAATGCATGAACCCATAACCAAATTTTATACATTGGTTTGAAGAAAGGGTAAAGAATGAACAAGTCCCAAAATATATTTTGCGATTGTCTAAAGGGCCAAATCCAATGGCAAAGAAATATACTAGGTGTTTTATTAATAGGTATTAGTTTCACACTAGAAAACGTGATGTAAGATGTGTTAGATATATATGGCATAGGCCAATTCTTGCAATGGATATTTTCTTAATAATGTCATGGTTGCAATTTTATTAAATATCTCTTAGATATTTTATTTATGGCTAAATTATAAGTTACATGAATAATTAATTCAATCTAATGTCATCAAATATGTGACTTGATAGAAAAACCTTTAGATGTAAAGAATTATGTTCTAAATTTTCTCTAGTTAGTCATTATTATTGGGATAATAATGAATGAACACTAGTATGTGTTTGATTGATTACTATGTTTTACTAGTTTTGGATATATGATATTAAGTCAAACACATAGATACATATTTAAGAAACATTGTGTTGGACTGACCTGTTGTGTGAACACTGCATGGATTTGCAATCATATGTGATTCTTATGCAATATTATTAACTTAATCTTCTAACCTAAAAATCACCTTCAATTCTAACATGAAGACAATCATGTTTGGATACAATCCATCATTATTTTTAATAAGACAATTTTATAGACTAATGTTTGACATAAAGTAAATCATATAAAGGAATATAAGTGATTGAGAAGGAATTTGTCCTTCATGTATTTATGAGAAATATATCTTTAGGCCCTTTATAAGTTAGACTGAATGGATTGCATGGCCATCCAAAAATGAATTGATAATGGTTATCCATGTCATTTTACATTAGATTACTTAGAGAACAACAAGTAATCGATCTATATAAGGATGACATGATCCATGCCTTATGTTTAATTCAGATATAATATGATAAAAGGATTATAATACTATTGGTAAAATAGGTTAGGTTGAATCATTAACCTTCACATAATTTAGGCTATCATAATGTTTTGCTAGGGACCACTTATGACTTGTGAGCAAAAATAGGTTTTCAGGGAACTACTAATATTATATGAACTTATAAGATCGCACACATAAAATAGACCTAAAGTGAAATTGAGTTTTACTACTCTCTCTATTTATAATTAAGATAAATAGAAATATAATCGTAATTATTTAGAGATCTATTTCATTTTAAAGATTTAACTAGAAAATGATATTACCTTATCCTATCTTTTAAGATACAGGTTGGCATAAATATCTTCACAGTTAAGATATATATATATATATATATGCACATTTTAGGGTTTTCTAAACAACACAAAATCATTCACATTTTTAGAAAACATTTTAAAGAAAGAAAAACCCTAGTGCTAACACATTTCTATGTTAGAGAGACTTTGTTTGTGTGGATACCTATAAAGGATGCTCATTAATTTGGTAGCATCCAAATTCAAAAATTTACATTCCAAGCTCGAGGTTGGGTGTGATTGCCTACCTTCCAATAGATTTCTCACATTTTCGCCTAAATTGGTAGGATTTGCATCCCTCTATTTGATTTAATTGAATTGCATAGATCATTGGTGGGATTCTATGTCAAAAAATCTTTATTTTTTTGTTGTGTTTGTTTTACAAATCCCAACAAGATGTAAAACTCAAAATAATACAGTGACTTTACAAGCATTAACTCCTAGTTTTGCTAGTGTTGGAGATCAAAATCTGGTTGTTAGAGATGTCATTTTTGTTATCTCTTGGTGTTCAAGAAGGGAGGGTTGAATAGGGCAAATGAAAATTTAGAAATTAAAACTGAATACATAAATGAATGAAGAATCAACACATAAGATTTATAAAGGTTCGACATAACTTTCCTACATCATCTCCTCTAGTATTCCCATTAGAGACTTCATTATTCAAATAGCTTAAGGCGCTATCAACACCTTTTATAAAAATAAGTTTCCAGGCACTACCAAGACTTTACAAATAATAGATTTTTAGGCACTATTAGCCCCTTATAAATAGTTTACAAGTAGCACTTAGACCTTATCCCAAAATAGTCTATAAGTATTACCTTAAGCCCTTTACAAGATCAAAGTGTTTCTCAACACTAAGTTTCCTAACACAAGATTATAATATTTTTAGAAGAAGGAAAAACTCTCACACTCAAGCAAGAAAGAGTAATCAAAGTATATTCATAAGGTATGCTTGATGTGAGTGAGAATGTAGAGTGGGTTCTTAAGAAGCTTGTCCTTCAAATTCTATTTTGAAGATAACTTTTGTATTTCTTTCTCAAGCTTGATTAGTGAGTCTCCCTTTAATGCTATATCACTTTTTAATCAAAGTTTAATGGCCTTTTTTATTTATAATTGCTTTCATAATAGATTCCTTACTTAATAGCACAATTCACAATATTTTTCTATTAAGAGCAGTTCATTTTATAAGTTGAAACAATAAACTAGCCACTAAAAAAAGGAATTGTCACTTTATATTGTAGTTGTATGTAATCAACACCTATTGAGGAAATTTCAAACCCATTATTAAAGGAATCACTCTGGTTGATTTCACTTAGATAGTTGGTTAGCAATCAATATTTAACTTCAATGATTGTTGGTCATATCAACATGCCCATTGAAACTAGCTGTTAAAGGTTGGTGGCTCAAGACTCTTCCTTTCACCCCCTATTTTTTATTTGTTAATTTGACTTTGTCTTTAATGGTTGTTGGACATATGCTATGATTATTGATTTTAAACTCAATACCTATTGGAGTATGATCGATGCTTATTGTTGATTTCTAGAGAGTGTGTGTTTCTTGCTCTATTTTTTAAAAATTTCCAAAACTGGTTCAATGCTTGTTGAAAATCTCAACACACTCTTTAGACATGCCTCTACACTTGTTGTTTTATTGATTGCACCTTGTTGGGAGGTCTAGAATGTGCAACACATGTTGGAGTATTTTTCCAATGCTAATTGCGAAAGCACAATGCCCATTATGAGGTTTAGAGAATGTGGCTCAAACTAGACACTTTTCCAATGCCTATTGAAATGAAGTAATGTTCATTGTGAGGTTTAGCTGTGTTTGTTATGACTTCCACTCTTTAACACTTAGAGATTTATAACCTTAAATCTTTCTACTTAAGTGTGCTAATAGTAAACTTTTTCCAATCATCATGGTTTTAACGTATTCATGTACCTGTAAGATTTTACATAAATAACTTCAGCAAAGGTTAGTCCTAAGATTTATTTGTGATCATCAAAATAAGAACATAGAATCTAGAAGATTCAACATTCCCCCCACCCCTTTGATGATGATAAATAATTTTTGAAAGCAATAGGAATTATAGTGTAAGTTCAAGTCAAGTCTTGAAACTTTAAAAAGATAGTTTTGATATTATTAGCTCCCCCTTAATCTATCTAGATTTCTCATTCTATCATTATGTTTACCTTTTATATTGAACTCTCCTCTTGAATATATTTATCATTTCTTTTTTTCGTTTTAGCAAAATATATCCTCTCCCACTTTGGTATTATCAAAAAGAAAAAATAATAGGATGAAATATACACATGAGTTCTCAAAAAGAATAAGAAAATAAAAAGAAGAAGAAACACATAATTGTTCATTTCAAAAGGAAATTAAGACATTTTGTCCATCATCAGTTATAATTGACAAAGAAAAAACTTTTAAAAAAATATAAATGGATCATGAGATGGGATTTAGTTCTTTGGGTTTTATTGCTATTATTGACTCTTCAAGGTCTATTAATGTGTTGACTCCTTAGGGACAGTATACTTTTCATGTTTTTTAGGTTACACAATAGGTGGATCTTGATCAAGTGAACTTCTTAGTTGCAAATGCAACTCTTCAACAATCCAATCAAAAGTTAGAGTTACATCCTTTAGTCGATATTTGATTTTGTTCACATTTTAATGGAGGGTAGTAGAGGAAACTTTAACTTTTCTAACAGTATTTGTGAGTTGTTCTAGTTTGTTGGACTAGGATGATTAATCCTAAGTTTATAACCTCTTTTGATCTTAACAAAGTAGATTGATCATCACTAATATTTCAAATAAGTATTGATTTTGCAAAAATGAATCAATCTCTCAAGAAAAAATGCAAGGAGTTGATAAACTCCAAAGTGACATATAAATCGCGATTGCAATCTATGATTCGCGACTGCGACTCATGTTAAGACATGCTAAAATTCAAGTAGGCGAAATCATCGATCCATTCTTAGTCGCGACCTTTGGAAAAGAAGAACCCAAAATGTGATAGACGAATTCACGGTGAAAGTCACGCCCTAGTCGTGACCGCAAATTTGAAAGTAACTCAAGAGGAAAGCAAGTCCACAACCACAACTTGACAAGTGTCCTAGAAGACTGTTGGAAGTCAAAAATCACAGAGGCATCTTGTTGGTAGCGACTGCGAACCCTGTGGAAGAAAGTTAACCATTTTGGCAGAT
>CATIWR010153677.1:0-10828 GCA_949677035.1 Omphalea diandra
GACACAATATTATCTCACAGCTATTTTATATTTGTAAAATAAATATTATTAATATATTGTTTTGTTAGGTTTTGCTTCTCATATATATATTTATATATATATATATATATATATATATATATATATATATATATATGCAGATTGTTTAGATTACATCCAATATGTGGAACAACTCTAGGATCCATTTATGAGTTTTAAGGATTTTGGTGTTTACCTTATAATTTATGAGTGCTCTTCCAAACTTCTTCATATTGGTGACAATGGATAAGAGCCAGTTAGTCATTTTCGTGATGTTCTCGTTGTCCTTCATCATGAAGAGTTCCCATTCGGTGACATAGATCTCCAAACGGCTTGACTTCACTAGAGTTGTGCCTTCGTGATAGTTCTCTAAAGTCTTCCATATGGCATGTGCGGTTTGATAATGTTGCACTCTCCTAATCTCTTCTTTAGAAAGTGAGCTTAGGAGAATGGTCATTGCCCTCTTGTTCTTGCCATTTGACCTCTGGTGAGCTTCAACTTATTCATCCATTGGGATTAATTCTTCATTGCCATCCACAACTCTGGTAGGAGGCTTCCATTCCTTGATTAGCACATCCTAAAGGTCCACCACATCTATGTCAAGATAGATCTCCTTCCTATACTTCCAATGAGTATGGTTGGTTCCATCAAAATATGGCCTTAGGTCTGAGTAGATTGCTTCTTGTGCCATGATCTTGTTTCACCCAATGAAGGTTTGATTTGTGAAAACCTTGCTTTGATATCACTTGTTGTCCCTTGGCACCAAGAAAGGGGGTTGAATTGGTGTATAAAAATTTCAAAAACAAAGAGGAGGGGAAGAAGAATGAGTAGAATGAAGATAATAATTTATAGTGGTTTGGGTATAATCAACCATACGTCCACTCCCAAATTTACAAATTGGGTATTTCACTATCTTAAGGTGTTTTCAAGCTCACACCCAACTTGTACAACTTGTGTTTTGATGGCTCACATACAAACCTTACAACAATGTGTTTTTAGGCTAACACGCAACCTCACTCAAGTGTTTCACTAGGCTCACACTTAAACCTATCTTGAAGTGTTTTTACAAGCTAACACTACAACCTTACAACTTGGTGTTTAATGCTCACACCTAACACTTATAATTTCATAAAGAAAATTGAAGAAAATGAGTAGCAAACATTAATAGCTTTAATGACTTGTAATAAATTTCTTAGCAATCTTATTTATAGCTGTTTGGTGGAGTATTTATACCTAAACTTCACCAAAGAGACATTGTAGATCATAGCTCATCAAATCTTTGAGACATGCTTGACAGAGTCTGCATTAAATGCTTGACAGTCCCAATTCACAATCACAACTACACATTAGTAGTCTCGAAATCTAAATTTCTGAAGAAAAATCCTGTTTGTGTCTAACGGCTAGTCCACGTGGCAGCTTTTGATTAGTTCACCACAAAAATATAGTTGTTGCCTTTTACGTACTTCTAGAAATCACAGTTGTGAGCTTTCTTGTACAGGACGCGATAGAGGATGCAAATTTATTTGCAAAAAATGGTTATCTTCTTTTTCAAGATTCGCGGTCGCAACCAATAAGATGCCTTCACGAAATTTGACTTTCAATGGTCTGCTGGAACACGTGTCATGTTATGGCTGTGGACTTACTTCCTTCTTGAGTCACTTCAAAATTCACGGTCGCGACTGGGGCGTGACACTCACCGCGATTTCGTCTGTCAATTTTGGACTCCTTCATTTGGATGAATCGCGGCCGAAAATAGCTTCGCGATTTCACCTGTCTGCTTTCTAGCAATGCTTCTTTATAGATCGCCGTGGCGAATACAAAGTAGCGATCGCAATTTAGAAGTCAATTTTTATACCTGAAGAATTTTTGAGCTACATCCAACTTTCAATTTAGATAAAATCTAAAGGTTGCAAAATAACACTAATTTGAAATATTATATATGATCAATCTCTTTTGTCAAGATCAAAAGAGGTCTAAGACTTGGGTTAACTACCCTAGTCCAACACCTTGCAAAGTAACGACAAAAATCAATCTATTGCATTTGCACTTACATGGTCAATAGTTATACTTGTAATGAATCATGATGATATTTGATTATTGGTTTTGTATAAGAATTTGATTATTGCTTTTATTCATTGAGTCACGACTCACCAAATCACAGTTATGTTTTCCAGATATTTAAGCATACGGTTTGGATACTTTGGTGCATAAAGTTTTGCATAGAGACACAATGACCATAGGTCATCAGCTAAATTCTAACTCTCTCTTTCTCCTTATGTCATGTACATATATCTAGATAGGAACCAGTTTATGGTCACTAGCCTTTATCATTAATTAACATATATGTACATCAAATATATGTTGGATTGTGTATGTATAATGTATAGACCTTTATGAATATGTATTTTTGGATATGAATGCCATGATTTGTAAATGAAAATGGTTGTTACAATTTGTCTCCAAACTTTATTAGAATGTGTAATCCCTTGTACACCAAGAAAGGAGGTTGAATTGGTGAAAATTTTTAAATTTTAGATGGAAGATTTGTTAAGTAAGAAATAGAAGGAATAGAAGAAGAATATAACACATAAAGTTTTATTGTGGTTTGAGTATTGACCAACCTTACATCCACTCCCTAATTCTTCTAATTAGGTGTTTAATTAATCTTCAATGGTGTTTTAAAGCTCCAACCTAACTTTACAACTTGTGTTTTTACAAGCTCATATACAACCTTACTAATGTTTCATAAGGGTAACGCTAAACTTATACAACAGTTTTCCAAGGTAATGCTAAACTCCAAATAAGAGTTATCTATTACAAAGGTCATTCTTAAACCTAAACCCACTAATGTTTAATGCTCACAATAAACAACAACATAATTATAAGAAATTGAAAGATTAAAGGTTGAGAAATGAAATTGCAAGAGTTTTGCTATAATGAATATTATTCTCTGGCATTCAAGTCTATTTGGTGGTGTATTTATAGGCTACAACCACCAAAGTGATGTCATAAACAAAACTATTTTCAAATCTCCAAAGTATACTAGGTAAATCTTGCATTTATTGCTCGTCAAATGAAATTTGTGATTAAGATCTTCATTTGTGGTCGTGAGATTCACATAACCCCATTTTTATATAAGAGCTAATCCATATGGCATTTAGCCATTGGTTCTTCAAGAAAAATAGTCGTTGCATTTCTTGAGCAATAGTGAAAGTCACAGTTTCTATTTTTCTTGTTGGACACAATGCTCAATATGAAATCGTCTACTTGAATGGAAAAGATGCTTCATTAAATTCACGGTCACTGTGGTTCTTTCGCTGCCATGAAATTTGATCTTCTAATAGTTCTTTAGGACACCTGGCATGATTTGGTTAAAGATTTAGTTCCCTCAAAGTGAATATAAAAGTTGTAGTTTGTATAAGATTCATTCAACTCTTTTGGAGGATAGCGGTGGTGATCTTCTGCTTCGTGACAACGAATTAGAGTGCAAATTTCAATATTTGAGATTAAGGCTTCTGTTGAACTTCCAATGTAATCCTAACTAAATATTTGTAAGATCAACACTTGAAATTGACATTAAAACCTTTCATTCTATATTGTGAAGATAAAAAAATAGTTGTGACTTAGACTTGACTAACCTAGTACAATAGAATGCACACCATTTTTTAAAGCTTTATTAGAAGAAACTTCTCAATTGAGGACTTGCTCTGAGGTTTTATGATCTTGAGTATTTTTCCATTAATCTTTTCTTAGCCCTATTTCAGCCTCAACAATTTTTAATGAACATATCTATTTTAGTAAACTTACTTAATTATTTAGCTTCTTTTTTTTTTTTTTTTTTTTACTTTTCTTGCCATATAATAAGAAACCATCAATTCAAATCATTTTCAATTGCATAAGAAATAGAATTTTTATAACAAAGATTCAAAGTCAACTTCTTTCCCTAATCTTATATTCTTTTATTTTACTTTTTTTTGGTTTTTTAAATCATTTTCAATTGACAATCAATGTTGTTGTTATATATGTGGCCATCATGTTAGCAGGATTTATTATTGTATTGATATTTGACAGCTTCACAACCAAGGAATTTGCCAGTCCTTTATGTATTTCCAATGTGAAGGCTATCTTTACTTTCTAATGTGTTATTTATTTACAATTAGTGCAAGTAAATTTCAATATAAAATATGTTAGCACTCAATAATATTTTTTCTAACTTTAAAAGAATTAAATTGACACCTATGCTTTTGTTACTTTGTCTCCCTTGTCTCTTTTAAGGCTGTGATACCTAACTTAATTTGTATTTAGGATTTTATACTAAAAGGAGGTCAAAATTTTCCTTTGTATAGGTAAGACCAATTTCCCTTTTCATACCAAATATAACAGAGAGAAAACTTGTATAATTGTTTAAGTTTCTTCAGTGCTGTTATATGCACTTTTCAATTGTAAAGCATCTTTTAGCCTTTGTTCTGATATGGAGGCAATGAAAGTGGGCCAGTTGCATTTACGTCACATTTTCCAACAACTGACAATGCACTTCAATGGGCATATGAAAATGCTCGGTATGTTAGGATGTACTTAATTTATGATCTATTTAATCATTTATTTGTTTAATTTGAACATAATGAATTTATTTATTATAATCTTATAATTGGTTGTCACATTTATTTAGTGAAATAAAGGATCATGAAAATGAAAATGTTAAAGGTGATGGCAAAGAGGAAGTATGTCTTCCCTTACTAGTTGTGAGGGATACTATTTATGACAATGCAATGTTTTATAGGTATATTATCCATGTACTTCAAATTCTTTTATTCTTTCAATGATTCTCATGCTGCATAATGAAAAGTAATTTAATGGAGCTGAGGAACAAAATCATTTTCTAAATTGCCAAGTTTAAGTGTAATAAGTTTAGCCTCATACATTATTGCTTTTTAGTGTTATCTTATGTTTCAAATGGCTTTTTTTCCATTCACTTAGAGAATAGATCTTACTATTTCTATCATAATCATTAAATTACTCATTTTCCTTCTTTGCTTTTCTTATGTCAATTGGTTCTTACAAAATGAATAATGGTAGAAAGTGTGTTGCTCAAAGAAATATGGCCCACTTATTTTGGCATATCATATGTTTATGCTATATTCCTCTAAGCTTATTTTTGTATTTCGTTTTACTTTTTGTTGCACTCATTATAGGAAAGGTTATGCAAGGGGAGTGTTCAAGGTGTACATAGTCTTTTCATTAGTGATTTGATATGAATTTTGTTATTTTTCATCAGTAATTTGCATATCATTTATACAATGCAACTAAACATGCAAATCTTTTTTTTTTTTTAGGGCAATTGACAAGCTATCACTCATATTTTTCTTTTGGTTTTTTTTATTTTTCATAATGATCAGTTTTTTTTTTGTTCACTTAAAGCATATAGAATGGGATATCCTCCACACAAATCTAGTTCATTAATGGTTTTCATAACTTTTATGAGGAAATTAAATGTTCTGGGGTTTGGGAACTGACCAAGGTGCTACATCAACCACAAAAAACCCATGATATAATCTTTTTAGGCTATTTGGCATGCTAAGTTATGGATAGAATGAAATATGCTCTTTCTTTTTCACTTTGGTCGTTATTCGATTAGCAAGTTATATTTTTAAACAAGAAACAACATCGATTTTAGATGAATTTTTTTGTAATTTTCAAATTATAGTACTTCAAGGCAAATATTATCCTTGTATTTCTACTATAGTTATGATGGAAGTCATGCCTATAGATATGTTGCAACTTTACTGACTTCAATTCATCATGAAATGGAAAATGGATTCAATATCTAGTGTTTCATAATAACTAAAATCTATAATTATTTAGTAATCCTAAATTTTTTATATTTAATTTTTAAAATAAAAATTAATTATATAAATAATACAATTAAATTAAACACAATTAATATTTTAAAAAGATTCTATAAATAATTTTAAAAATGTAAATAAGAAAAAAAAATCTCCAAATAGTCTCTAAATAGAGACACAAGGTAAAACCACATAATGTGGTATCTAACTAGCGACCACTTTATGTGGTTTCTAAGTGGTCTCCAAATGTTTTTTGTGGTCACTTGTGGTCTACATTTAGCTACCATGGGAGGATCGTAGCAACTACAAAATGAGATCTCTAAATACGGTCGCTAAAGTGGTAGCTATTTTAAAGATCACAATCATTTTGTGATTGCTAAACTATTTATAACCATGATTTTAGCAACCACATAATGTGGTCACTAACTTGTTTAGTGACCACATTTTGTGGTCTCTAAATTTTATTTTTTCTTATAGTGATTAATCCATGAGAAAGCTTAAATAAAAGACAGAAGAAGCAAAAAGGGAAAGAATGATAAGCAAGGAGGGAAAGAATGATTAGGCTATAGGAAGAGAATGATGAGGAGAGAGAAGGAGAACAAGTGAATCACATAACTTGAAGTGGGAAGTATTATCCTAAAAAAAATTCTCCTAAGAAATCAAAAGTGGAGGAAGAAAGTGATATGTTTGTGGTGAAGGAGAATGAGGAAGATAACCCCTTAATGAGATGGTTAAAGAACCCCTTAATGAGATGGTTAAAGAATATGTTAGCTTGGATCAGTGTGTGGGAGTTGATCATCACTTCTTAAGATCATAAGAAGGCCATGGTGGAAGCTGTCAAGCCTGATCATCTCTAGGGAGGACACATTAAAGGATATTATTGCTTTGTCACCTATAAGGGAGAAGTTCAACTTTTTTTTCTTTTTTTTTATGAAGATTTGCTACTAAAGGAAGGGATCTCAATCTAGCTCTATTCATAAGAGCCAAGGTGAAGGGGAAATGCATTCCATGCATGATGGATGATGGATTTGGAATTAAGATCTACCCTTTAAAGCTTATACATAAGTTTGTGATCTCAGAGAAGGATTTGAATGCTTCAAATAGTATCATTCGTTCTTATAATAATAGTAGAAGGTTGGTTGCTGATGCTGTCAATATTGTGGTCAAAATTGGGATTGTAGAAGCTATGGTGGAATTTACAATCTCAGACAAACCTATTACTTTTTTCACTATTGTTAGAAAGACCACGTTACCACTCATTGGAAGGAGTGCCATCCATGGTCATTAAAAAGGTTTAGATTCCTTACAAGGGTGGGGTAGTGACTATCTATGCAAAAGTTGAGGAAATTGTATCAAGTGTAGTTGTACCACATCTCTAAGGTTTTTAGGTTACTAGAGTTACAAACAAATGGGTTGACTCAAAGGTAATGGAAATACTGAAGAATATGAATTTTCTACTAGGCTAAGGATTAGGAAAGAATTCTACTGGAATGTTAGAGTTTCTAAAGATCCCAACTCTGACTACTAGAAGGAACTTGGCTATTATGGAAAAGATTCAAAGTTAGAAGTGGGAGATCTATATGGGTCACTATCTGATTTCTTCATGAACAAAGAGAAAGTAGTGGGAGAAATTAGGGATGGAGCCAGTAATGAGGATGAAAAGCCATTAGACGATGATATTATGGACAATTTGGAAAAGGTATTCTTTTGAATATGTGTTAGGGAAATAAGTTATCAAAACTATAGAGGTTCATCAGGGGAGGAAAATGGAAAAAAAAAAAAAGAAAGAAGAAAGGCAAATAGATTATGAAATGGGAAAGTACTCAGGGATTAGAACAAATTAGAATTTTTTATGGTCTTCAAACTACTTAGCCGTGGAATGATAAAGATTACTGAAGAAGAGCATGAGCAATACTTGATAGACCAAGAGTTCTGGACTATAAGTGTGGACGTGGAAAGAAGAAGTTTGATATTACTAATCAAAATGCCCCTTTCATGGATCTAGAATGAGAATATACTAGACTATGCAAGTTCACAGAAGGCACATATGCTTGTGTGGACTAGAATGGTTAATCCTAAGTCTTGGACCTCTTTTTATCTTGACAAAGGAGATTGATCAATCCTAATGTCTTAATTAAGTGTTGTTTTATAGATTTAAGTTAGTTTTTCAAGTGGAAGTTGGATGGAGTTCATAATCTTTAAGAAGGCAAAGTTCATCCAAATTCGCGGCCAGAGACTTATAATTTGCGACCGCGACTTAGCTCTAGAACAGGGTGAAACTAGGCTAGATGAATTCACGGGCATCATCTCTGCCGCGACTCATCTAAAGATAGGATTGCCAAAGTCAGACGAATTCACGATTAGTGTCGCATCTCAGTCGCGACCGCAAATTTTATATTGACTGTAGAGGGAACTAAGTTCACAACCACAATGTGTCAAGTGTCCTAAGTATCCCTTAAAGAACAAAATTCACGAGGGCAACATTGTGGGTAGCGATCTCGATTCATGAAGTTGAAAATTCTCCTTCAAATAGAACAATTCGCATCCTGAGTCACGCCTTATACGAGGAATAATCACGACCGTGACTTTTGTGGGCAGTTAGAATGCAACAACTATATTTTCCTGATGGACCAATAAGGAGATGACACGTGGACTAGCCATTAGACACAAATGGGGTTTTCTACCATAATTTTTGGCTCTCATATGGAAATTGGAATGTCATGACCATAAATCCTCAGTAGTGACTGCGACTCTCCCCTATCATGCAATTAATGCAGAATCTGCCTAGCATGATTTGGAGATTAATGAGCTTCATAATGTAACGTCTCTTTGGTGGGTGTGAGCTATAAATACTCCACCAAACATATGTAAATGGAAGAGAATTCATTAACTTGTAATAAAACTCTTGCAAATTTGCTACTCATTCTTTCTATTCTTTAAGTGATTCTTTGGTGTGAGCATAAACACCAATTGTAATAGGTTTCAGTGTGAGCCTGTGAAAATACTTGAGAGAGGTTTTTAGTGTTAGCCTTGGAAAACACTTGTAAAAAAGGTTGTTGTGTGAGCCTTTAAAGTACAAAGTGTAAAAGTTAGGTGTGAGCTTGGAAACACCATTTTGAGTGAGTGAAACACCTAATTGCAGAGAATTAGGGAGTGGACGTAGGGTTGATTAACACCCGAACCACTATAAATCTGTCTTTTTCTACTCTCTCTTTATCCTTCATTTTAATTTTTATTTAAACACCAATTCAACCCCCCCTTCTCGGTGGCTGTGGCTAATAAGTGGTATCATAGCCAAGTCTCACATACAAGCCTTAATTGGTGAGCAAATTTCATGGCACAAGAGGGAATCCACTCACACCTCAAGCCCTACTTTGATAGATCCGGCTATACTCATTGAAAGTATAGGATGGAGATTTAGCTTGACACAGATGTAGTGGACCTTTGGGATGTAGTTGTCAAAGAATGGAAGCCACCCTCTAAAGTAGCGGATGGAATTGAATAACTCATTCAAAAGGAAGATTGGGTTGAAGCTCACAGGAGGTCAAATCGAAAAAATAAGAGAGCAATGACCATTCTTCTAACCTCTCTCTTTAGGGAAGAGATTGGAAGAGTGCAACATTTCCAAACAACTCATGCCACTTGGAAGGCTTTTGAAACCTATTATAAGGGCACAACACTAGTTAAATCAAACCAATTAGAGATGTACGTGATAGAATGAGAGCTCTTCATGATGAAAGACCATGAAAGCATCACTGAAATGACCAATAGACTCTTATCCATCGTCACTAACATGAAGAAATTTAAAAAGACTCTTGTAATGATCATATTCATATTTGCTCTAATACCAATAAATGTAACGACCAATTGTGTTTACAAATCATGTTGCCCTGATACTAATTTTTTTCACCACAATCTGTAATGCTACAATCGGTACCTATCAGAGCACTCAACATTTGGGATTTCCTATCGGCCCCGTGATGCCATACACAATGGGATTTGCACATCTGCCCCGCGTATGCTTGAGCCCTCTCTGATACCAAAACTGTAACATCTAAATTCATTTGTCAAACTAATAATTGTGATACCCATTGTTCTCATTTGTAAATCAGCATTGATACCACAAATTGTAACGTCACAACATTGCTATAACTAGTACCTATCAGAGCACTCAACATTCAGGATTTGCCCGTCGGCCTCGCAATGTCATACACACTGGGATTTGCACGTCTGCCCCGCATGTGCTTGAATCCTCTGATACCACCAACTGTATCTATAGTCTTCAGTTGCAAATCATGGCATTTCATGTTCAGAAATGCATACAAATTAAGGTTTATTCATCATACATATATAATCCCATATGTATTTAATGTACACATGTGTTAACTAATGTCAAGACCAGTGACCATAACTAGTTCCTATCAAATGTATGTACATGACGCAAGGAGAGAGAGTTGTCGTGACTAGGTGAATAAAAACAATAATCAAATCCTCATGGCATAATCCATAATCAAATATCATCAAGATACATTGCAAGTATAACAATTAACTATGCAAGTGCAAATGCAATAGCTTTGTTTTTGTCGTGACCGTACAAGGCAAGCATTGCTCCCAGGATATTCATGTGATTTATGTAACATATGATTTGGGACCTATTGGTCCATCTTCAAGTAATTCATTTGCAAGTGTTTGACAAGTCAGTCACAACGCCCTTTTAGTTCCATGTGCAAGTGCTTATTCACAAATGATATGCCAAGTAATGGTTAAGGGCATTTGATTCTCACTTGGCCAGTATTCCCATGTAACATGTAACAATCCAATCAGATATACATGTAATAGAACATAATCATATTATTCCCATGTAACATGTAACAATTCAATCATTCTCACTTGACTTATATTTTCATGTAACATGTAACAATTCAATCATATATACATGTAATAGAACATAATCATATCATACAATT